>KN172202.1:16211-28453 GCA_000757755.1 Steinernema glaseri
GCGCTCTATAAATCGAGAGCCTTGTTTGTAATCTTTTAAATGAAATCGACCCTTAAATGTTAAAGGTTAAAGTTCCCTACCACTTGGTCTCGGAGTGGACGAGCACCCTTTGGTTCTCGACGGCGACGCAGTAGGAGGAGATCGGCGCGGCGTCGGCCGTCAGCTGGATGTACTCCAGCTGCTCGGCCGAGATACTCAAGGAGTCGTACTCTCCCTGGACCGACTCGGGAAACCGGCACGGGGTGAAGGAGCGCGTGTCCGACCCTGAAACGCCTCTTGGAGTCTCAGCACGAAGAAAAGGACCCACGAGCTCGGAACCGGTAGAATTCTCCCATGTTCGTCTCGTCAATCCGACGACAATCTCCACTGAAGGAGAGTTCCACCTCCTTGGAGCCGTTTCGCTCCTTCAGGATCTAAATAGGCGTCTGATCGAAGCCCTGATGGAGCAGCGCTCACCGCACACTTGTAGTCCTCGGTCTCGGTGTTGAAGAAGGCGACGAAACGTTTCCCGTCCTTCTCGTCCGTCCAGGAGCCCAGGCACCGTAGTTCTTCTTCTGCAAAGACTCTTCGTTCTCTCGGCTCTCGAGGGAAACGCACCGAAGTCGGGGAAGGAGCAGTTTTGGAAGGCGAAGTTCCACGTGTTCGGATTAGCGCAGTTCGACATCTGAAAGGCATTACGAGGGATACGGTAGCCCATCAGCGGGGATTACGGTAGTCCCGGAATCTTGCTCGCAGCGGTGTTTCGAGATCTTGGAGGTGAAGGCGACGTCGAAAAGGCCGTCGAGGCCGCAGAAGTCGTTTTGGGTCTCCACGCGGAAGAGGAGCGCTCCTTCGGTGGCGGAGATACGCTCCGAGGAGAAGCAGCTCTTCTGCGCCTCTCGCGCACTATCGTAGCACACGGATTCTGAAATGAAGATTCTGGATTAGAGAGGAGCTCTCTCGGCTTACCGTTCTGATGCGCCGCTTGGAGGACGTTGGGAGTCCGGAGCACGAGGGTGACACAGCGGTAGCACACGGAGTTCCCCATACGCCTGAAGAAGCGAGCTTTAAGGTCTACATCTACAGGGTTACGGTACCTGGCTCCGAAGATAACAGAGTGGCGATCAACGCGCTGGACACAGTCGCCCCAGCGCGAGGAGGAGGTGGCGCCGATGGTGACGTTTTCGTGGAGGAAGCGCGCGGTTTCCGAGTCGGCGAGGCGCCGGAAGACGCCGACCATGGCTTCGTCGAGGCGACAGGCTGAGGAGAAGGCGAAGAGAAGGAGCAGGACGGACAGTTCAGCACGCATTCCGATGGGCCACTGAAGGGCTACCGGGGCAGTGGACTCAAAAGGCGCGAGGGACAAACACTTGAGGGCCACAGGTGAAAGGAGGCGAGGAAGTACTCCACACCTACTTCCCTGTGGGGATACCGAAGGCCCTCCTCGGACAAGTATGGTCAATTGTTGAGATACTGTAGCGAAGATCGAGACCCAAAATCCACTGCCTTCGGCCATGTGATATTGAAGCCAAGGGAGTTCTCTTCGAGTTAAACAAAATCAGCTGCTTCTCTACTTCCTGATCGATTGAGCGTTGATTGGCACCGGGAACCTTTTCGGGGATTACGGTACGGCTCGGAGAGTAACGGAGAAATCCCCTTGAAGGCATGCCGACTGTGTTCAATAGTTCAATTCCTCTTGTTTGCGTCGGAGTGTGAAAACTGCGAACATCGATACCGATTGATATACCACGCCCCTTCTCCAATCAGTGGCTACCTACCCATCTCAACACACCTGTCCGCTGATGAGCTGAGATGTGTGGCTTTCGAGAAACCCGCGCCTTTTACCACTTTTCAGCAAATCTGTGCACAATTTCGGATTTTCCAACTTCTCAAGAAGATAGACGGAGAGAATCCCACCGGAGTTACTTCAAGTTTGCCCTTTTCAGTTTGTGTCAGGCTGTACATATTGCAAACATTGATAGCAGAGCTCTGCCCCATTTCCAATTTAGCTTCTTCTGACTGAACGTTCCAGCAGAGCTGATCCTATGCTATTAGAAACAACTGATGAGATATCAAGAAACGTGGCTATCAAGAAGCAGGGTCCACATATGAAACGTTGGAAATCGTGAAGTTGGCAATCCTGGAACGTGAGAGTTTAAATTTAGCTCCTCTTCTTCACTTCGCCTAAATCATTCGATCAAGCCAGCAAAGCCACAAGAGGGAAGGACAAGAGTTCGAAATGAAGTTCGAAACTTCACACCTTCCCGCGAACCACTTTCTGTCTACCCGTCTGTCTGCTTTTGCAGCGTCTGCAGAGCACCTGCGACCCGACCGCAGAACAGCCTCGAAAAGGCCCGAATGAGATCGATCGGCTGGGGGCAAGCCGAATCTTGTGTCTTTCCCATAGTTTGAACCAGGTTTCCGGGCAAGAGTCGCGGCGAGATACGGTCACTCGCATAGCGTGATGCGCGCGGGAGCCGTTGGTTGACAGCGTCGACCACGTCTCACAAACATCTCGAATTGGCTTCGTGCGCCCAAGGAGTTTTGAATGTGTGACCTTCTCAGGCGGCTACAAATCTGCAGCTCCGCGGGTTTGCGGGAGTCCGCCTCAAGTAGTGCGTCTCTTGTCTCAAATGCCCTGCGGGGAGCTGTCTAGAATTATACTCCTGCGTCGCACGTTTATGCTTGAAGAAGTCCAGCGTTTAACAGCATTGTGTTATCTTTTCGTGCTGCCAAATTAGGGTGTTTTTTGCGTCCATGTGTGCCTCTTTGGAACATTCGTTCCACACTCACTCGACCATGCCTTAATGCTCCTTTTTCCAGAAAATAGTTGATGCTTTTCGAGATGGGAGGCGAACAATTGCAACAATCATCTTCTGAGGACGGCTTGTGGAAACAAAGTCTCAACCTTCCGGCCAAGGATTTGCGCTACAAAACTGCTGTAAGTCACATGCCCGCACTGATACTTGACTACCTTGCCCGTTACAGGATGTCACGGACACGAAAGGAATTGACTTCGAGGATTTTCACCTGAAACGCGATTTGCTCATGGGAATATTTGAGAAGGGCTGGGAGAAACCAAGTCCCATCCAAGAAGCTTCCATTCCCGTTGCTCTCTCAGGTAAGCCAGAGCTTCCGACGGACAGCACTGATGAACTTCTTTTCAGGTCAAGATATTCTGGCCAGAGCGAAGAACGGTACGGGTAAAACAGGTGCTTATAGCATCCCGTGCATTGAGAAGGTCGATCCAACCAAGCCATATCTGCAGGCGATGATTGTCGTGCCAACCCGTGAATTGGCTCTGCAGACGTCGCAGATCTGCGTTGAACTTAGTAAACACTTGAAGTTGAAGGTTAGTGCTTTTCTACTTCCGGACTAAACGGGAACTGTTCAGGTCATGGTTACCACGGGTGGTACTGATTTGCGTGATGATATCATGCGTTTCAACGGAGTCGTCCACGTTGTCGTCGCGACGCCGGGCCGTATCCTGGATCTTCTGGAAAAACGAGTCGCAAACGCTCAGAACTGCAACACCCTGGTCCTCGATGAAGCTGACAAGCTCCTGTCGCAAGACTTCCAAGGCATACTCGACAAGCTTATCGCCTTCTTCCCACCTGAGCGCCAGATCATGCTGTACTCTGCCACTTTCCCGCGTACTGTCGCTTCCTTCATGTCCAAGCATATGAAGAAGCCCTACGAAATCAACCTTATGGAGGAGCTCACACTGTTAGGAGTGACGCAGTACTACGCCTATGTACAGGAAAAGCAGAAGGTCCACTGTTTGAACACGCTGTTCCGGAAGGTTTGTCACAACCACCCTATAGAAAACATTTAATCCTTGCTGTTTCAGTTAAACATCAATCAGTCGATTATCTTCTGTAATTCTACTCAACGGGTCGAGCTTCTCGCGAAGAAAATTACCGAAATCGGGTACTCCTGCTACTACATTCACTCGAAGATGGCGCAGGCTCATCGCAACCGGGTCTTCCACGATTTCCGTCAGGGCCATTGTCGGAATCTTGTTTGTTCTGATCTCCTTACCCGTGGTATCGATATTCAAGCTGTCAACGTCGTCATCAACTTTGACTTCCCACGCAACGCTGAGACGTATCTCCATCGTATCGGACGGTAGGTTCACTTGATCTTGTTATAGTAGTCAAAGCTTCTGAAGCTGTTCTTTGCAAGCTAGCGGAAAAGGCTTTGTTGTCCATCTTCATAAGCGTTCTCCCTGTTCCTAACGATCCATATTTCAGTTCTGGTCGCTTCGGTCACCTGGGTATTGCGATCAACCTCATCACCTACGACGACCGCTACTGCCTCCGTCGCATTGAATCTGAGCTGCGAACGAACATCGCGCCTATTCCGAAATCCGTTGATCCTAAGCTCTACGTCGCAGAGCATCAGCTAGTTCAAGACGATGCAGCGGAATCCTCCGGCCGCCTCTAGGAGTTTATCGTGTTCTAGATATACGGGTCATTGTCTCCTTTTAAGCGTATTCTGATTCTATGGTATTTGTTACCCTTGTTGTTTATTTATAATTTTTTACTTTTATACATTGTAATAACAATCTGCATTTTGTATATAACTCCTGTGGTCGTGCGACCTTCCTGTCCCTCGGTGATGTAGTCCCACATAGTCCGTCCGTCTCTCCAATGTCCCGACCTAGGTCCTCTCTGTCTCAAGCCGTGCTCCGGCGGCCTCCTGTGGTGGTCCTCTCCTGGTGGTGATACGGTTTGTAGGCGTTGCCAACATTAACAAAAAACCAACGGGTCTCTCCGTCGCTCGGCCCAGCGCCAAGGATGGAAATAAAGATCTCAGACCCAATCGCTGTTTTCGCTGCGTCATGATTTGTTTTTATCTTTAATCGGTAAACACCGTCCGCCGGCGCTCCACAGCAGTCGCGAGGACCGCGTGCCCGCGTCAAGTAGTGATGCTCCGCGTGCTTCTCCCCGCAGCCTGGTTCGGCTTCTCCGCCGCCCTCTACATCCAGACCCTCTTCGTGCCTCTACTGGTCCTGGATCGGACCAACTGCTCCTCCGTCTACTGGCTCTCTGTAGAAGGCGCCCAAGCTCAAGTTTCGGAAGACTTCTGCGCAGATGGTCCGAAGGCCATAAGGATCGTGAATACGGTATAAAGGTGGAGCGCTGTCTTAAGTCCTTTAGATTTTAAATTACACTTAAAATTACAAAGTCTGAGCTCCAAGCTCTTCCTGTAGGCCCCTGAAATATTCCTGGCGCCGGACCAGCAGAAGGACCAATTCGAACTCCGCGTGAACGTCTCCAACTCCGTCTTCAGCGCCGCCTTCTCCATCAACGACACCGAAGGCGACACGGAGGCTTTGGAGCGCATTCCCCTGCGTCTCACCAGTTGGTCCCCCTCGTGCTCCTTAGCTTCTTCCGTCATTTCAGATGCTGACGGCTCGTCGATCAACGCGGCCGTCTTCGCCCGATTCGTGTTCACCAATGTCGAATTCAGCGACACCGCGTTGATGGTGCTATCGATCGTGGTGAGTCAGCCGTCTTGCGGCGCTGATCGATCTCACAGGCGGCCATCTCCATCATCGCGATCATATGCATCCTCATCTACATAGCAGCCACGCACTTCGTCGCGGTGAGGCTGGGTCCGCCCGCCGAAGCTCGAAGCTACCCGAACATCGCGGAACACCCCGAAGACGACACGCAGCCTCTCGTCGGTACGATCGATCGTTCGTTCGAGCCCCACTAACCACAGATCGATAGGAGCCTCGTCGAGCGAACCGCAGGAGTCGATCCCGGTGCGAACGAGACCCAAGAAGTCGAAGAAGAAGCGAGGTGGCCAGGAGTCGCCTGAGCAGGCAGAAACCACCTCGGAGACGCCCAGGGACTAAGAATGCGCACAGCGCGAGAATATTTGTGATGAAAACATTAAACGTAGAGATGAGTTCGTGTTTGCACTTTCGGCACAAAGCAGGGAGGGAAAGCGGGACGGAGTATCGATTGGCGGGCCGAGGAATGCGGAACGACGACAACATCCGCGGCATCGTCCATATGGCGCTTTCGGCGATCACATGTTTACAGCGCGCGTATCGGAGCTCTCGCGGACAACATTTCTGGCGATCGCAATTTTCCAGCGATCGAAGAAGCCGTCGTCCGAACTATCGATTTTCTTCCGAGGCTGCCGCGGCCGCCGCCAAACATCGCTGTCACCGATGGTGCAATTCAATGGCCCTTTAGTTCTTTAGTTATCGAAGCGCGCAGCGGCGACGGAATCGGGTTTGCGACCGACCGCCGCCGACCGCACACCGATATTGTATGCGCACGCGCGGAGACCGTCTCAGACTTCCAACGTCGCGTCTGCTTCTCACAGAGACAGACGTAAAAGTGCGCGCAAGCTGTCTGCGGTACACCATATGCCGCGGTGCATAATTCAGGATCGCCTCCGGGTTACGGTGGCCTGTTTCCCGCGCGAAGTTGGTGGATCAGTCGCGTTTTAATTTCCCCGGATCGATGGTCTTCTTATCATTCATTTGCCGGCGGCCGAGATAAATAAGTCCGAATCGATTCCGTTTTCCGTTCGTCGCGGCGGAGCGACCTTTCGCGTGGAGCGACTCCGAATCGATCGGGTCAATCGAGCGCCAAGCATCGCCGCGCTAAGTTCACCGGGCCTCCTCTTGTTTTGATTCTTGTTTGCGCGTATCGATCGCTTTTCTGTTATTTTCAACCATTCTTCGACGGATCGCGTGTCTCCGCCCCGACCTTTCTGTTGTGCGACGGGCAAGTCTTGCGCCCTTCCTGTAGGCGAGCAAAGTTCATTAGTCGGTGGATTGTTCGATCGATCGATTACCTCCGACGGCGGCGGGTGGTGCGGTTCGGTAATGGCCGCGCCCAAAGATTCGCTTTTATTTGAGGAGAAACAGAATACCGTACGAAGAATGGGGAGAGCGTTTTGTCTGCTCTTCTTAAGGCGGGGGTATTGTTTCGACCGCTGCTTCACTTACCTTTTCCTATTTGTCTTCGCGTATTCTTGATCGACGACGACCTATTTGACGCGCCCGACCACTGAAGCTCGTGTCCGTGTGGAATAACGTCATATCCGTGAATTGCGATCGATCTCAGAGCTGTGACGGGAGGTCGACGTCGGATTTTCGTTTTAATCCTTCCTTTTCTTTCAAATTTCGAAAATTCTTCCCTTTTGTGCTTTTCCTTCTTTCAGCTTGTTTCATTTCCCGGTAATTTGAAGGAAATAACGAAAAATTGTCGATAGAGCCGCTCACTCGCTCAATGCTTCCATCTCTGTCCGGGGTGTACTGTCCTTGTGAAGCGATCGACCGGTTTCTTGCCTAATCTTTCTCTTCCTTTGTTGCTTCTTCCTCTGAACTGTTAGATCTGCCAGAAATCTAAGGAGATTATTTGACTGTCCGATCTTGCGACCTTCTCATCACTGTCTTCGCGTGTACTGTCCTTGTGAACGTCTTTTGTCGAACCGCCATTGTGACTTTTTGCTTTTTCAGTAGCCACGCCCCCTTCAACCGGTCCTCGTGCTGATTTGTCGTCAAGAGGCCAAACTACTCGTCGCGGTATATCCGTGCACTTCTTCTATGTTGAGGAAGGATAGAAAATGAACTTTGGTCATCAACCACGAACATTAACGAATCAAACAAGCCAATATGAATTCAATGCTACCGTTGCGAAGTGTCGGACAGGAAAAACCGTCTACTACACCAGGAAAAGAACTGAAAGAAATGACTAGTGGATGCTGTGTGTGCGCCGAGGAGAACGGATGGGCCGGAAACCCCCTCGTCTACTGCGATGGCCCCGGCTGCGAAGTCGCCGTGCACCAAGGTTGCTATGGAATCGTGGAAGTGCCGGAGGGCGAGTGGTTCTGCGCCAGGTGTGCCGCCATTTCGCAGAACTCCTTGGAGAAGGTCAAAATCCGCTGCGAACTGTGCCCTTCCCGACAAGGTGCTTTGAAACGTACTGCCGATGGCACGTGGACCCACGTCACCTGTGCGCTCTATATTCCCGAAGTGCAATTTGGCAATGTGGACACCATGGATCCCATAATAATCTCCAACGTTCCCAGCGAAAGGTACGGTCCTTTATTTGCCCTTTCTTACTCATTTCTCGATATCTTCAGGTTCAACAAACCATGCTATCTCTGTGAAGACTATGGTTCTGTGGAGAAGGCCAAGATGGGCGCTTGCATGCCCTGCAACAGGACAGGATGTCGAAGGGTATTCCACGTGACCTGTGGACAGCAGTACGGTCTCCTCTGCGAGCTTGGAAGCAGTCCGAGCACCGTAAACGTCAAGTATTGCGGGTACTGTACTTCCCACATCAAAAAAGCCGTAAGTTCGTTACTGTTCTTTCACAAATGCTCATGCGTTCATGCCGTTGTTTATATAATCGTGACCTGAAATTGGGGATCGCGATACTCGATCGATAGGACGGCAGTCATGACTCGGCCGTGGAGATTGTTTGCACGTCGGGGAAGGAACCGGCTCGCGTTGGGTAGTGCTCTCTTTTTCACTTCGCGGGCGAGTGGTACGTGAGTATAAATTGGTGAAAGGAATGTCGTAAATACGTACGAAAATCGATAGTGCTGGCACGCTGCCAGATGTTTTGCCGCCAGCTCGCCGTTATGTAGATTTTTTGTGGTGCGCTCTCCAGAGATATTGCTGTGAGAAGCCGGCTTTGTATTCTAACTTCACTTATTTTTCTCAGTTCTAGAAAATCCAACAACCTAGAAGAAAAGGATCTAAAGGGAACAATAGCAAATTGGCAAGACGGAAAAAAGAAGGGTTTGTTTTGTTTGAAGCCTGGTGCCGAACGTCCGTTTTCTATCAGAGATAATGTCCTGACGCGGAGTCATTTCCTACTTAAGAGCTTCCTTTGGTCTTTGGACGCGCCTTCCTGCCGGAGTGGGTGGTGCTCCCCCTGTTTGTGTTTATATTTGTTAACGTGGGCTTTGTTGCTGAAGTATGATGTTCCGAGAACATCTGTGTCTCTATTTTTATCGTTCTCTTCGGAAAAGTCCGTCTTCGTTATCGGCGACGAAGGAAAAAGTTTCCCTTATCAGAACCTCCCGAAGCTCTTACTACGGTAGGCGACTTTTGAATTTCTTATCTTTCGTTTTCGGAGGAGCTCGGCATCACTTCGGCCTCTGGGTGTTTAACGCTCTCAATGTTTTGCTCAGCGGCTTTGTCAGAAATTGCATAAATTCAAATATCGTTTTTGCGACTATTAAACAGCGCTCATCGATTGTTTGTTGGGGTTACGATGTTTGATTCCTGGAAGAACAGCAGTAGCGGACAGCGGTTGCCATTGGGTCTTTCCCCCAGCACTTGGCAACTGGGCAAAGTAGAGAGCCCGCCTGATCGATAACGACGCAATAAATCTCTGTACTCGTGCCTTTGGTCGCTGTTCGGCGGATAGATAACTGAGGGAGGGGAGGGAATCGTCGTCAGCGACTGCGCCGCGAATAGGGCTGGTTGTCGCCGCCAGCGGTGTATTTCCATTGAGGCGCGCTAGTGCTTACGGAAAACCAACAACAAGGCATGTTCTTGTTGTTGCGATATTTACCTTTTCTGGCGCCCATTTTAAGCCTTTGATCGATCACAATGGCTCGCTTCTAGTCCGCACTTCAGAGTGTTGCCTCGATGTTGTTTTCCCGTTTTAAGCATATGGGATTACATGCGCTGCTTATCAATAATTGCGTTCATATCCGAAAGTATTGACGTGCCTGACGCTTTATTACTTCTACTGAAGTCCGCTTTTCAGTCCCAAGACCCCGCCGTCAAAATCATAGGCTCCAGCAGTCAGGATCTTGCGTTCCGAAAGGATTCCGAGCAGGTTGACGTGAAACCTGTAGTCGCTGTCATCGATTCGAAAGATGATATCGAAACAGTCTCCATAAAGTCAGCAGGTAATTTGCCTTCGTGCGTCTCTACTTATTGAGCGATGTTAGTTTCAGTCAAACGCCAGCGAGTGAACAACAACGATTCGTCCGCCACTGACGTGAAGGCGAAGAAGCCACGTCACTCCAGCAAGTCCTCGTCCAACGCAAGCCGTTCTGTGAAGGCGCTTCTCAAGTTGGTCGGACCTGTGGTTTCGGTTAGTTGTGCGCCTACTGTTATGTCCATGACACTTATTCTTCAGGACACAGTGACCGACTTCCAGCGTGAGAGGGTCGCAGCCCAGAATGCTGCAGCCCAAAATGCCGCCGCACATTCCCAACAACTTCTGGCTGATGCTCAGGCACTGGCAGTAACCACGAGTTCCGCAAACACGAGCCTGTCCAACTCTTCGCTGCTGGGAGAAGCCTCGACTTCTGGACCTGCACAGAGCAATGGATACGGTCACCCGTTAGGTGAAATGGAAAAGCCGATCGCTGCCATCAACGGTTCCATGCTTCTGGACGTCAAGCCGCCTCCTATGTGTGACATGACTACAGTATCCAAGATCGCCAAGGCGGAGATTGACCGATTGCATTTAATACACCAAACGCCGTCAACCTCTGGCTCCCAACAGTGCCAGTTCCCATCAACCATGGAAGAGCTGCTGGAGAGGCAGTGGGCCCAAGGAGCTCAGTTCATTAAAGGCCAAGCTCAGAGCGATGGTTTGTGTCCTTCGTTTGTGACGCCTGTCCCTAATATTATCTTCTTCCAGTGGCACAGCTGATGACCTGTTTAAACAATCTGAAGATGGAAAATATGCGACTACAGGATCAGATGGACGAATTGCAGAAGCGGAGGGACCATCTTCTGGCGTTGAACTCCAAGCTGAACCAATCCCTCAGCTGTGCGATAACCCAAGCGACCAGTCCGCGGAACTCTCCGAGGATAGCCTCTGCAGCGCCTGTATCGACACCAAGTGCCACGTCGGTCGTCTGCGTTACCCCGGTCTCCTCTTCCGCTGCGCCTCTCTCCACCGCGCCTTCAAGCACTCCCACGATGTGCACACCCTCCAGTGGAGTTCCTATTGTGAGCACCCCGCTGCCCAGCTCGGAAGACTCGCTGAACAAGTTACGGTCTCTCGTAGGGAACGATGTGTCGCCACAGTCTCGGCCTGTGGTCAGCACGCCTCTGAACAGCGTCAAACATTTACCGGTGTCAAACTCCAATCCGACTTCCAGTGGACGGTTAGTCCCTCTTACTCCTTCTTCACTAATGTTTCCTACTTGCAGAACTTCCGTGATGTCGTCTCCACCAGCTCCGACCATTCCTCCCATGAATGGACTGACGCCTTCCAACGTTCCGTTGAAGTCCACCATGGACAGCGGCTCTCCGGTGAACGGTCAATCCTTCCAATCCCTGCTGAACTCATCTGCCGGCTTCTTAGTGCCCAGGTTGCCATCTGCCCCGGCTACAGTACCCTCTGGAACGAGTATGCCTTCTAACACCACCTTCCCAGGGTCACAGGTAGGAGTGTCGCTCTTACGAATAGTCAATGATTGCTCTTCTTCTAGGACGCTCTGTTGAACCAGCTGATGCTACAACAACAGCAGCAAGTGCTGTACCACGTCCTGCAACAGCAGCAGCGGTCCTTAGATCCGGCGCGGATAGCCAGGCTCTTCTCGTCGCCGAACCCAGTTGCCGGTGGAACGCCAGGCGTGGTCTCCGGACTAGGAAGCGGTCTAGTTGCTGCACAGACTTCTAACACAACAGGGACATCTTCGAGCTCGTCTTCGTCATTGGTGAAATAGGTTTTTTGGTTGAGATAAAAATATTCCTTGTTATGGAACTCTTTTTGCGGGTTATTGTGGCGATGCCAATTTTACTATGTATCAGTGCCCCAAACTCCTCCGCACCTTGTACCTCGCCCTACTGTAGATGTCACCTCTCCACTTGTTGTTACACCTTGGCATTTCGGGGGAATTCGGGAATATATGTTTTATTCTGAAGAATTGATTCTAAAACTGTATGCATTACCGTGAAGTCTGCTCGCCTGGTGTAGGCGTGGGAGCTTCGTCTCGTGAATGTGTTAGGCATTCTGCCCATGTATGACTAGAAGTTTTATCCGAAAGAGAAACTTATATGTATTGGACTCGGATGTCGCATGTGCATTGTTGGACCGAGACATAGAAAGTCTGGTTCTGCAGATGAGACAGTCTCTACTTGCAGAGAAGACTGCATTGTTGGACCGTTCCGTGGAAGGGAAGTCTGCGCGAATGAATCTCGAGACATGGAAAGTCTGGTTCTGCAAACGAGACTGTCTATCCGATTTGCATTTGAGACAGTCTCTACTTGCAAACAAGACTGATTCCGAGAATGCTGCTAACGGCAA
>KN172203.1:20470-45193 GCA_000757755.1 Steinernema glaseri
TTCGCTCTCTCTTTGCCGCTCCAATTCGAGTTTCTTCTCCTTCTTCAGTTTCTTCTCCTCAAGCCGTTTTTTCTTCTCCTCACTCTTTTGCTTTGCCTCTAGCCGCAGCTTCTTCTCATCAGCCGCGACCGAGTGCTTCCCGTTTCCCACACCATGTGACGCGTCGTTGGCCGACGGCGCCTCCTTTAAGCGGACTTTATCAGTCTGCTTGGAAGATGTTTTGTCGGTCGGAGGCAACGGGGAATTAACTCTCTGGGGCGTTGGAGTTTTCAGCCGTTCACTGAAGATTTCAAAACATAGGACACGCAAGACATGCAACTGCTTACCTGAGAAATCGAATAGGCATGTCGTCTGGAGATACAGGCACAAGATGTTCTACGGGAGGCTGAATCTTTTCAATCTTGTCGTTGGGATTTTGTGGTGATTGCATAGGACTCGCTGAGACCGACGATCCAGAGGATGGACCAAATCGAATCTTGAGCTTCAGCTTATGCGGTTCAGGTTCGGTTGAAATAGCTGAAAGAAATTGCTTAAATTGAGCTGAGAAATTGTGACTTACGAAGTTTGATTTCATGAGATCGGTGAGTGGAGCTCTTGGATGGGCCGTTCGGAGATGGAGATCTATGGCGGTGTTCCTTATCCTTGTGGGACTTGTCCTTCTTCTTTTCCTTCTTGCGCTCTTTGTCCCGTTTCTTTTCCTTGTGTTCTTTGTCACGTTTCTCTTTCTTTTTCTTGACTTTGTGTGGCTTCAAAAGGGTTGTATCGGGTTGAGCGATGCTGTCCAAGCGAGGAAAGGAGGTCATTGCGTTGGACAGCGGTTTCTGGAGATCATTGGAAGTTGAAGTGTCACCAAGCGTGAAAGGATTTGTGGAGTCATCGTTTGTGTCCGGCACGTCCATAGAAATGGTCTTCGAGGAGGGTGCAGGCGAAACAGCCTCAAAGGGCAGTGCTATAAATAGGTTCATGAGAGTCAGTTCATCCACCTATGGCTTACGGTCAAACTCCACCGGAGGGATTGATATCTGAGGGGTCTCCAATTTTGGCTTTGGTTTCTCCTCCGAGGTGGACGCCTTGCTCTCATTTTGTCTCTCTTTCTCTATTTTGTCTCTCTTCTTCGATTTTTTCTTTCCTTCTGCACTAGGAAGCATCGGGGATGAAGTAATATTTGTCGATAGTGTTGATGATGCCGGCGTGTGCGCATTTCCACTGGGCACGGGAGCGCTTTGCAGAGAGGGAGTTCTAGAAAAGTCCGGATGCACGAACGCCGCCGTGCGCTCCACATACTGTGCGCTGCTGCTCTCCGGCTTTGGGAAGATGCCCAGCCTCTCCTGCGGCTTAAGCGTGGGAGCGGAACTCCTGCTGTTTTCGCCATTGCCCGCAGATACTTTCTGCGGCGTCTTTTCCTCTTTGCGCCTCTCCTCTTTCGACTTTTTCTCCTCCCGTGATTTCCTTTTCGGTATTGGTGCGTCGTGCTAGAGATAACATCGGATTATTACAGGAGCATTCTCGACGTCTACAGGACGAGTCCACGTAGCAAAGGCAACTTGACGATATAAAACAGCAAAATGAGCATACCGAGTGCTGTGGGGCTAAAGAATGTGATTGTGACGGTGGATTTGGTGGAGGACGTGCTTGTGGACGACTGAGCACCTTTTTTGCATTTAGGGCTTCTGTCGACTTCCGCAACATAGAGTTGCTCAGCGCCATCAGCTTATCCTGTGTTTTTTGTGACGCATTCTGTGAAGAACTCGGCCGAGAACCCCAGGTGGAACTCGAAGATGATCGCTGAAACCGTGCACTCACAACACATGACTGACTACGCCGACACTTTCCGTGATTGCAAACTCATGCGAATAAGGATCAGGCAAATAAAGTTTGTGCAAAACGACTTACGCTCTTGTATTCCCCGTTCAGTGTGGCGTTAAGAGGTTCGCTGTGGCGAGGGGCGGGAGACGAATTTTTCTCAAATGTGGAGCTAGTCGGTCGGAGATAGGACGAAGAGCTTTCTGTGGAGGCGGAAGGCTGAGGCTCCACGGTGGGCGCATGCTTCTTGGACTTCTTATCCGATTTCTTCTTCTCCTTTTGCTTTTTCTCGTCGTCAATCACCTGTTGCGTCCTGATTTTGAATCCGAGTGCCTTTGTGAATTTGTCAGAGAAATCAGGAAAGGCAGTTTTTCTTTCGGAGTTCCTACAAATGTATTATGAGAAAATTTCAGTATTAATATGGAACGTACAGCTTAGCAACCTTCTGCGGAGTTGTGGGAGGTGCAGACTGCGCTGGAGAATCTCCATCACCTTTTTCCGAAACAGCGGCTGCTTCATTCACTGAAGGCTCCGACGTGGAAGCGTTCGAGCTGTTCAGCTCAGGTGCGAGGTCTATGGCTTTGATTTCGGGATAGCAGGTTGGAAGAAACCTGTCGATAGACGATATCCTGTCCATGATCTCATCGTTTGTAGCCTTCTCGTAATCAAGGGGATTGTCAGGCTCCACAGGGTATTCAGGGATCTGCAGAATGGGGGCTGTAAGCGCCAAGGTGAAACGAGACAAACCTCTACAGCGAGTGGAAACGGTTTGACCTGCTGCACATAGTCATGAAGCTCCATAAAACTGATGTTTAACTTCTTGAAGACATGGTCAACGTCCGTCATGGTCACTTTCGAGCGGCCACCTAAAAGAGGAAAGTCAAGACCATCGATGCGATTAAAGCTTCTTACTGTGCTCCGCGACTCTCTTTGTGTCTATCATCAGCTTGGACAAATACCGTTCCAGGAGATCAGCGGATAAGTCCAAAGTTATGTTTGTTGCACTTGAGAATCCCACGTTCATGATGATCTTCGCAGCGCTCTGTTTAAGCAGCGCGTTTGTGTAGTCATCAGTAGCTTCAATGGAATAGGACGATGACGAAGCCATGTCGCAAGACAGGCTCGTCCTCTTCGTTCTACGGATCTGAATTACGCCTGTGAAAAGCGTTCGCGACTTCCGGTAGTAAACACCAGAGCACACGACTTGGGATAAACGGGTGAATCGATGCTTTCACTGGGTTCGTCGTCCGCGTTCCGTCTTACTAGAGCTAATGCGCGGGAAATCGCAGCCTCTATTTCTATTACACCTCGCACATGGATCGCATCTGTGGGGAGAATACAGAGAAAGCGGTGCGACCTCCGAATTTTCATGCCGTATGTATCACATTTAGTCAAGTTCCGCTGATAGGCACTGTTTTCCCCTTTCACAATCCAGAAATCCATGCTTCGAAACAACCAATGCAGTAGCACAACAAATAAATAGAAAATTAGTCGCAATCGACAGTAATGCGAGCGATGCGCAGGGTATTCGCGTCGGGACCGCGCACTCTTCTACTCTGCGAACTTCCGATCGCCGGGCATCCTCACAGCTGTTGTAATGTTTCTGTGCTGATCAAGTGCTGATCGCTCGTTTAATATCTAACCGTATGCTTATCACAGCCGCTAACCCGGTGCACCTCGCTTGCAGGAATGGACTCAGCCTCCATTTGTGCAGACTGCGGTGCGAAGGATCCCGAGTGGGCATCGCTAAATCGCTGCGTCCTCGTCTGCTCGGAGTGCTGCTACGTCCATCGCAATCTGGGAAGCCATCTCAGCCGCATCCGCTCACTTAAACATGGAGTATGGAGCAAGGAACAGCTGGAGTTGATCCGCTTTCTCTACGCGAGCGGATCGAACAACATCTGGGAGCATTCGCTTATTGACCCGACGTCGTCAAACAAGGCGAAAATTAAGCCGATTGCGAGGTAGAACACGGACGATGACGGAAACGATGTAATTACGTTTAGCGATGCTGTCATTCCCACCAAAGAGAACTTTATCAAAACAAAGTATTCGCAGCTTCTGTTCACGCTGAAGCCATCTCGGGATGAAACGTCACTTGACGACCTGAATCGTCAACTGTGGTCATGTGTTCGCACCGATAGAGTGGAGACGACGCTTCGGTAGCTAACTTGAATGAGTACATATGCGATATATTTATTCAGATTATTGGCACTGGGAGCAGACGTTCATTATGCCGATCCTGAAAAACAAAATACACCATTGCACGTGGCTGCGAAGGAAAATCAACCTCTTCAGGTATGAGTTGTAGCTTTCCACATTGAACTTTATTGACACTTCACATGATAGGAACTTGAAAATTCCTTTTAGAAGTCTTTATTTTTGTTATTTAGGTTGAGCTACTGTCGCTTTACGGAGCTGACCCTGCTCGGCCAAACGCAGGAGACTTAACGGCTGTCGATGTCGCTCGGCTAGAGAACCACGTAAGTTGCGAATGCTTCGAGAAATAAAAAAAATGTTGCTCAGAATGACTTGGCAGCACGTTTGGAAGAGATCCAATTTGAAGTGACGGATCGACTTTCGTTGTTTCTTTGTGGAAGACGTCCGGATCATTCTCGGCAGGTGCACTTCTTGGTACCCGAGCTTGTTGGCAGCTTCCAGCAACGTATGGGTCCTACTGGAGAAATTGCCAAAGTGCGGAGAGAGATGACTACACTTTCGGGAAAGCAACTTGAGAAGCTTTCGCAAGACATTTACGACGAGGTAACGCGTAAGGAAGTGTGACTCATAGTGTTGACTATTTGCGTAGATTGACCGACGGGATGTCGTTCGAGCTTGGAATGCTTCTCACAACAGCTCACAGACAATTGATATCGGATCCGATCAGTTTGTCGCTGTTTTCCTCCCGGTAATCTATTTAGACAAAGGTCCAAAGCATCAAGTTGTTTCAGCCGAACCCTGCGCTGTCTGCAACAAGAAACCAACTCCGTCAGAAATTGGCCAAGTACGATACCGCGGACTTCGCTACCCTCATTATCGACGTTCTTACTGAAAGCAAACGTCGCTTCTATGATCTCCCTGTGAAAAACGAGGATCCGGTGGTAGCTCCACCTTCAAAAACACGGGACAGCTCAAAAGCAAATTCTACACAGAATTCAGAAAACCCTTCATTGCTCTTTGATGACGGTAATCGGGATTACGACGAAGTCGCCGAGAGTCCCAGAAGTAAGTCCCGCACGTCGAATTTGGGCAAAAGATGGTCTGCGAACCAGTCAGAAAGCGGTGAAAAGAACCAGACGTTACATCCGGAAGTAACTCTGGACGACTACCTCGAGCTTAAGGAAAAGCTGAACGAAAGCAATGCAAAAGTGCGTGATCTCACCATTAGCAACTCGACAATTCTGCGACACTTATCGAGCATCCAAGAAATGATGACAGAACTGAAGAACGATAATATCAAGATGCATGCCGAGCTAAAATCACAGAAAGATCACAACCTCGCCCTGCTGAGGAGGAATCCCTCTCCGACCACTCACCTCCACTCACCCGCTAATGCTCCCGTTCCTTTCGCGAAGCCAAGAGAAGAGTTCTACGGGGGCGATGGTAACGGAATGCCCGGTGCATGGGACGCGCATGCTCCGAAGACTTTTGGTGGATACTCCACTGTGCGCAATCCTCCTCCCGTCGGCTACGGACAGCCGAGGCCAGTGGAGAAGTACCGCGGCGCTACGTCGGATATCCCGTTTTTCTCAAGTAAAAAATCGATATTTTCCTTGGCATGCAGGCTTAATTATTGCAGAGTACGCGGACGCTTTGATAAAGGAGACGGAGATCATCACAGACGCCATTAGGAATCTACTCACCGACGCGCAATGCAACATGCTCGCGGACACCTCCATCAAGCACGCTATCACAGTAACACTCCGTTCTAGGAACATCCTTTAAGATGAACCGTTTAGATCTCCCGTCTCATCCAGAAGATCGCGGTTCTTATTCCCGAGCCAGAACGAACCCGGCGAATAGAGGTGGTGATGAATCGAATGGTCGAGGCGTCTAACGTGCTCACCGACTGCTGCAGCACGGAGTTCATCAACAACGACAAGACGTGCTCAGCGGCGTACGACCTGGCCAAAACCGTAAAAGAGTATCTAAAGTTGGTCACAACGGGGCAAGACTAGGGGTACTGTATCGTGAAGGTCACCACCATTTCCGTTTGCTCAATCTGTCCTATCCCTGGTCACAAGTTCTATGCACTACACGGTTCAGGGCGCAAGTCTCTCAAGAAACTCTATGTGCTTATCTAATTTATACGCGTGCATTAGTGTTGTTCGGAGGGGCTTCCCTCGGCAGCTTGTATTGTTTTTCGCCTAACTCAATTCGCATAATTTGTCAGATGTGTCCTTTAAAAGCGAGGAGTGTTCCTTTATTCGTTTGTTTATCCAATAAACCTCTCTCCCTCTCCATATGTACAGCAAGCACCGCGAGTTCTTTGTGAGCAGAAGTTAGTGTCGTGGAGTCCTCACGAGGACGCACAGTTCGAATCTTAGATTAGCAGTTCGGTTTGTCGTCTGAGGAGTAGGACACGTCTCGGAGCAGGTCGCGTCTTGGCCGTTGAGAAGCACTGACGAAGTGTTCTTCGGAACTGCGAAGAAAAGGTGACGTAGATACAGAAGTTGAAACTGGAGTTAAGCACGACGAGGAGGTTGCTGGCGTCGACGACGTAGTCCAGTCGCGGTCCGAGCAGCTCCGCCAGCCGAGCTTCGAGCACGTTGAGCAGCAGGGCGGCGGCGTTGCACGTGAGGAAGAGAAGCACGACGAGAACCTAAGAAAGCGGTATGATACACATATAATTGATTCAAATCTAGACATGCCCAAAACCCACATTTTTCTCTTTGATTTTTCTCCTTGGCCACTCGTTTTACAGGAAAGAAGAAAAAACAGGAAGAGGAAAAGAGAAAGGAACCGTTAAGCTTTTTAGAAGGCCCAGCAAAGGATGTGAGTTTGCTTCTTGACGTATTCATCATGCTCGATAAGCTTTTAAAAGATTGTGACAACGTGCGTACATCCCCAGGGAGGACAGAGAGCTTGTCCATGATTTGTCGCGGACGTGTTACGCCAACTTACCAGAGAAATGGTGTCCCCTGTGTTTGCGTTGTCACTTCCTTTTTTCACAAACATAGTTGCAAAGATGATGCAGCTGTTGAGGATGACAAGCACGACGAGCGGGCCAATAGCCAAGAAAATCGAGTACATGTACTTGTAGTAGATGAGCATGTAGCTGAAACGTAAAAAATCAGTTCTATTCAGTGCCGGATTCGTAAAAGGTTTAGCTGACCAGTTATACTGTGCTTTCGGGAGTAGAAAAAGAAAGAAATATTGGAAGAAAAACTTTTTTTGCCTCGATTCCTACCTGGGCTTAAATCTAAATGGCGCCGGACACATTTCCAACGAAGGATTTTGGAAATGCGGATGCCAGCATTCCAACACTACGGCCTCGAAACAGTGCGGAATGTTGTAGAAGATACTGAACAGCACCACGCTAATGACTGTTATTCGGACGAAAGATGGATTTGAGAAGAATGCCTTCAGCTTCTCGGTAAGGCAGACCTAGATTAGGGTTGATGTAAATTCATCTGCAAAGATCCCCTACCTGTACGAAACAGTCGATGCCCGCGGCGAGGGTAAAATATACCGAACAAGTTTGTGCCGCCATGCCCAACGGGTAGATGAAAGACGACAACGCGCCGTAGATGATTGAAATAAGCAACGAATACCGCCGGACGCTGTCCACGCAGAAGAGAAAGATTGCCGTGCAGATGACCGCACTATCACTGCAGCCCAGCGCGCACAGGTAGGAGTTGGTCGACGATCGCATAGCTGTAAAGAATCCCGATGGATTACGGTAGTTTAGGAGTCAAAGTACCTGGACGACTGTAGACGAAGGCGGACAACGCGTTGCCCATCAAACCGCACATTCCGATAAAAGGAAGCACAAACCCGATGAGGATCAAGTTGAACACGGTGTACGAGTGGTCTCTCTGTGAGAGCTGACACATTCCACAGTGAGGCCGGCAGTGGGTGAAGTTGGGCCATCGCTCCAGAATGGACGTGTTGTACAGGATCTGTGTCTTGGAGTAGGTCTCGTTGAACGCGAAACATTCGTCCGGGAAAAACTCGGGACCTATGAGGTCAACCATGCCGCATAGACGTCTGAATGGGTTGATGACAGCACCGAGCCGGAAGTGATACGGATCCTGTTGCACGTACACGATAGTTGCTCGGCGGACAAAGCGTTATGGACATGTCCCTACGGACCAAGAAGATGCCCAAGGCGATAATCGGAGATTGACACCAATTTTTCGCTGCACCCCGACGTTTTTCACCTTGTCCGAAGTCTGCCCCTTCCCGGCATTCAGTACCCTTGGAACCACTTCGATCGATGAGCACGCATCTTTGCGTAAGTATAACATTTAAAGACAAAAACGTCATGGACAATAAGTAGTCTTATGCATATTTTAAATAAATACGGCCGCAGCACCATGTTGAGACGGCTCTGCGAGATTAAAACGTCTCAGAGACTGAGAGGCTGAGGTGTCCGGCTTCGCCTCCAGCCCCCTACAACCTGGGAAACACTGTTTGCGGCTGCGTCGGCTAGTCCGCTTTGAGAAAAACCAAATCCGCTCGATGAAAAGTCAACAGTTTAACACAGAGGGATTACGGTAGTGACGTGTGTGACGGAAACGGACAATGCCCGACAGTTGCCGGCGGCAGACCGCGGCATCGGTTGCCAATTTTAAGTGCCAGTGCCAAAGGGATATTTGAACAAAGGGTCTGCGAACGGGACATGGACTCTTCACACCCGCGGAAAGGCACTATAGGCTAACTCATCATGCGGACTCTCTAGAGAAGTCGACAGGTCGCGCAATGGCGCTCATCATCAGAGGGCCGTGATGAGGGTGTGGGGCCATTTACGGGGCCCAAAGCAACAAACGTGCCCCACGTCAACATTTCCACTTCACACCACCCGGGCCAGCCGGTTTTTTGCGTCTGGACGCTTCCGGTGCAGAAGAACAGATGCACCGAGGAGGAGGATCAGATTTGAAGACAAAATGACGCCGGCGACGATGCCCGCACTTCCTACTCAGCGTGACGCATAATTTATCTCTGGGCAGCAGATCTCGATTCTGACCCATAAATCATTATTTCGCACATTGAACAAAACCGCAAAGCTGCGCAGAAACAAATGATAACTCAAAGCGCCGCTACAGTATACGTGGGTGCAGCACCGTTGACGCAGGAGCACCGTTTGTAGTGCCCAAAATAACGACGACCCCTCGTCACCGTCCGGTTTTCATTAGTTCCTCATGTGTCAACCACCATGCCAAAACACTTCACCACTTAAGGCAGAAAAATACGGTGAAACATAGAAGAGTAAACACTGCTCCTAGTCGAGAGTAGAACGCAAACTATGGGAGCTATATCTCGGCGATCAGTTTTCATTACGTCTGCCTGCAACAGCTGAGTGTGAACCTTGAATATGACTAATCGCTTAGAGCAGGTAGGTCACCGGACTGCCGATCGCATCGACGCCGGGGGCCATCAGCACGGATATAAATTGCTGGGCACCCGACTGCCAGCGAGATACGTATTCTTATTAATTATTGCGATGAATAAAAGTCAGCGGAGGGATTGACGAGCTGCGGTGCTCCTACTGATCTAGCCTCCCCACGCAGAGCTCCGGAAAAGAGAGTCACGCGGACGGATCGAGCAAGGGGAGATCAATGAACTGTGTGCTTGTACCAAATCAGACGGAGCGCGGTGTGAATGGAGAGTGTTCTTGGCGTAGGCCGGGTCCAAATCCCTAGAGGTGCGGCCGGATACATTAAGCGCTGAGAACAAAAAGGATGGCGCCCACAGCAAATGAATCAAATCAGTGTGTGAAAGTAAAAAAGAAAGGAACGAGTTTTTGCCGGAAGGCGTCAGATCCTTTGGAGGAAGGCATCGGCCAGAGATCCGGATTTCCCTCTCGCATAGAACCGTTGTACGTATGTACACGAAAACGTTCCCGCTCTAAACTACCGCTAAAATGTGGCGATTTCTCATTTGAACGAGGTTAAGTGAAGTTTTCGGAAAAAAAGAAACACCCCTCCAAGCCGAGTCTTCGCTCGGTTCTCCTTGCAAACAACAAGCCCGAACGATGCGGACGACATGCGGGCAGCGGATATGATATGAGAGCGGAGACTTCTAAGGCCAAAAAAATGAACAATAATTGCAGGTCTAATTAGTGGTTTGTAATTAAAAACCATGACGAAACGATAACTTTGAAGAAGGCGGAAAAAGTGACGAGCTTGCGTCGACACAAAAATGAGCAATTAAGAAAATCGGTGAAAAATGCAAAACCCGCATTCTGCCACGCTAATTGAACAGATCAGTCGACTGGGTTCGGGGACCGCCAGGGCGCTCACGACCTTTGGCTCGCTTTCTTTGCCATCTGCCGGCCACAAGTTCATTCATCAATTAAACACACATGTTGACGACTCTCTTCATCACTATTATGCAAAGTGGCGATGCACATTCCCCAACGAGTACGATATCATCGGCGCGTTTGTAGACAAACCTGGGAAGTATAGACAAAAAGCAAAGTGACAGGACACGGACGAGGTTCACTAATTAGACGCAGAGATGGACCACGATGGCGTCAGAGGCCATTTCGCACATTAGGGTGGGAAAGCGTAGAAGCTCATCCCCATGGTCACTATGGAGGAGCTGCCGGCAAGGGCGCAAGGAATCGGGACTTATCTCGTGATATCACTTTCCCCGTCGCTCTAGGAATATACCAAAAGAAGGTTTTTCGCTCGTCGAAAAAAATCAGAAAAAGAAAATCATATCGCTGACTCGTCGTCATATGCCATAAAAGTGAGGTTTCTCATAGAGAAGTTGACAAAGTTCGAGGAGGGAGATGTTCATCTGCTGGAAAGATATCCCCCCTTGGGTAAGAGAATTCGCCTTCAGCGCGATTTTGAATTGACATTCAGCTACGTCTCCAGGGAGGAGTCCAAGTATTTTATTGTTTCAGAAATGTTCGACAAAAACGTTTTTGATTTTGGCAACTGCTCCACAGACGCTCGAACGGAGAATTAGGCGGGAATAACGCCCTCTCATCAGCACATTAAAGGAAGCTAAAAACGTTTAATTTATTCAGTTGCCCTTTGGGTGAGTAGAGACATCCGTAAAGCGGATAATGCCACAGATCTGCAAGCGCGCGCCAAAGTTCGGCCCAAGCAGGCCGTGGCCGTGATTTGGCAGTAGAAACTTGCCAAAATATGTAAATGAGTTTTGCGGCCCTTCGCAAGCGGTTCTTTTGATTGGTAGGTAAGGCGGGGGTAGTTCTGGCCGTGAACCGACAAACAAGTGGTGGTCGTTGAGGCAAGGCCGTCAAAGAATCACTTATTGAGGTTTCCACTTCCTTTCCGCCAAATTCCGAATATAAGTGGCCAGACGTCGGTGGTGGTTCAGTAGGACTGTCTAACAAAGGGGACCAGACAACATTCCCTTGTTCAAGTCTATAGTACTGGCAACATGTTGACCCGGGGAATAAGAAGCTCTGCAAAGACAAGAAAGTTCAGTGGACGCGCGCGCGCGCACTCTGCGCTTTGTCATTCAATAACGATGCGACGACTACAAATTGGTTCCCAAAAACTGAATCAGATGTTGCTAAATTAGCATATACGTCACGCCGGAGCGGCGAATTGCTCCCAACGGCCACCCCACTAGATGAGAAAGAAAGTGTGAACGGCCTACTCGCCAGTTTGTGCAAAATGAGTGAATTTCCGGGCAAAGGCACGACATCTAGTAGAAAAACAGAAGTTAAATCAAATGCGTTCGAAGAGAGCGCCAAAAAATAATCTGGAAAATTGACTCTTCTGCAACGTGTCCGTTGGAATGTCCCTCATCTCCTGCTGGCTTATCTCACGCTCTTACTGTACAACGACGCTGCGTTCGAGAGTTGTGGACGCAGGGTGGTTCCGCCGTGAAAGAAACACAACGCTCCCTTCTTTTCAATAGCGAATCTCCGAAAGCATGAATCAGCGAGAAGCACGCATATTAGTAAGCCTGGAATCGCTGATTCTGTGGACCATTCACTATTTTCCAACACATTCTGTCGTGTTCGTTCAGCTAGGAGTGGAGAATAGTCGGATATGGAGAACTACGGTGTTTCCCTTGGTAAGTGCGAGTCCCCTTCTGGCGTTTATGGAGCTTACTAGATGTGGTGGACGTGGACCTTCTCCCGGAGATAAACGCCCGGGAACACTGGACCGAGAGATATGCTTGGCAAAGAAAGTCGAAGATCGTTGCGCGTCGAGGATTTCCCATCCAAATCTGTCTGACAGCCACGGAGACCTTTGTCCCTCGGAGACACGCTATCTTCATCGACATGATCCTTGGTTTGCATGGTATTTCCCGGCAGCTCTCCTGACCAGTGCTCTAGACAACGACGCCCGTGCGGAATACCGACAAAAATTACGTCTCGAGACGAGTGATTTATTCACTGACCCCAAAAGGAAGTGGTCGGCGCAGCTGAACCGCACCGAGGGGAACAACATGTTTGTTACCGTAACGACTTGCTTCGCCCTTTTTTCGCACATTTACATATGTTCAGCTCACGGTGCCGGTGAACGCGTCAATCGGCTGCTGGACGATGATTGTCAGCACGGCCACATGGTCGGAACATCAGCAAGCGTTCTCCGAACGAATGTCGACCTTCTCGAAACTGCGAACAAATGACAACTGTGCGATTTACATCATATTCAACGCATTGAACAATGGTCCTTTGCGGGTAATCGGCATACAAGCAAAGAAACAGTTTAGATGATACCGTGTATGTGGAGGACGACAAGGACAGAGAGTTGCTGCTCAACCGCGAGTACGACTATCACTACGGTGGAGCGGATAAGGGCGATACTGGATTCTGGTACACCGTAAGCCGCTGGATACACTCACAAGTTTGCGAAGATAACGGTTTTCTGAGTCTGTAAATGTTGTTACAGTTCGAAGAGGACACGATGATGTATGTGATGCATCTTCTAAGCTGGCTCTCGCACGGCAGCAGAAATGTGCTTGAAGTGTCTCAAAGAGGAAACATCGTTCAGATTTCCCGAAAATTCACGAATGGGGTAACAGAGCAAAAAATGATTCGAATACTCATGCCCAATTTTTCAGATAACAGACCTTGTTTTTGGGAAATGGCATGGCGACTTTTCCGGCGCTACTAAACTCCCGTCAGAGTGGACCGGCACTTCTGAAATCGTCGCGACCAGACTGAGGACTGGACAGTCTGCTCGCTACGGACAGTGTTGGGTGTACGCTAATGTCATGGTAACATGTAGGTCCACCAAAATATTTCATGGCAACTTGTATTGTCTTTATCAGTGATGCGTTGCCTCGGAGTTGCAAGTCGTGCAGTGACATGTATCAGAAGTGCCCACGACACGGATCATACTCTGACTATCGACATTGACCACAGAGTCAAAAAAGCAGTAAATTTTCACATCCACGAGCCTCGTACGCCCGTGAATTTCAGGAGGAAATATGGAACTTCCATGTGTGGACGGAGATCTGGTGCCGTCGCAACGACCTTCCTGCAGGCTTCGACGGATGGCAAGTGATCGACGGCACGCCACAGGAACTTTCTGAAGGTTCTCACCGCGGTTTCAGCTCTCCCGCTCACTATAACTCCTTAGGTTTTAATCAATGTGGACCGATGTCCGTGAAGGCTGTGAAGATGGGCCAGCTGAACTTGGGCTACGACGGGTGGTTCATCTATGGCGAAATCAACGCTGATGTTTGTGTGTGGATCCGCGACGCAAATGGTCAATTGATCAACACGATCACCAATACCAACGAGTGGGCCAACCACGCGCGACAATCGCATGACTCATTCACCGGCTTTTCAGTGTCGGACGCGCGATTTTGACAGCCAATGTTCCTGGCATAGAAGAACCCCTCAACATCACGAGTTCTTACAAATACCCTGAGGGTTCGACCGACGAACGGTCGCATCACATGCGTGCTATGCGCGAGGTACGAAAGCGGCTTGCGTACACCCGCGTCCAAAGTGATTATTCAGCTACGAGTTTTGGAGCGCGAAGCAAAGCTTCGACAATTTTATGCAAACGAAAAAGTGTCGCACGTAGAAGACATTCTTGTCAGCGTTTCGGATAACCAACAGGTTGGTGTCGTGACAGCGGAACGCTATTCTTATGATCTCTTGAAGATCGACTATGGCTCCGATATAGCAATGAAGATCACGCTGGAGAACAAGGGAGACAACAACAGAACGGTGAACTTGGTTCTTCGACTAGATGCCACCGATCACACGGGGAGGGTGGTGGCCCAAATCAAAGAGTTCACACTGGCGCAGAACTTGATGAAAGGTGAAAGTAAGGGAAACTTTGATTATGTATGCTAAGGAGTAATTTCAGAGAAAGTGCTTACCTTCAGAGTCTCCCCTGCTGACTATGCAAAGCACGTAGTTAAAAATCAACCAATGTCGTTCTCCGCTTCGGCCACTGTTCTTAAGACGAACCAGTTCATCTTCAAAGCAGACAAATTTTATATCGCTGGTACAGCGATATCCATCAAGGAGGTTTGGACTCGTTTGTTGCGCCATTCATTTACATAACGGATGCGTTCAGATACCGGAAGATGCGTCGGTCAACGAGAAATTCCCGGTGACGTTGTATTTCCGTAATCCTCAAACGACTCCCCTCCGGAACGTCGAGCTCTTCCTCCATTCCGGCACGCATCACAAGATGGTGAAGGTGAATCGCTTCCCGGGGTAAGGCCGTTCTTTGGACCATCCACTTAATACTCTTACGTCTTCTTTGCAGAAGTGTGGACAGAAACGGCAAAGTTCGCATCCGATGCAAAGTGCGTGGGGTTTCACAAGGCGAACGAGTTCTTTTCGCCACCGTCAAATGTGACCAACTGAGCTCCATGACCACATCCCGCTCAATTCACATTTCAGCTCCGTAATTTCCTGCCAATAAACATCCGCGTGCTTGGGGCGCTTTTTCACACAAAACGGCTAACATGGCCGATCGGCTGACAGGCGTCTGATACGAGGGGGTGATCGCGCGCGCGCAATGACAAGAAGGCGGTGTTGCTAGCCCGGGGATGACTTATTCCGCAGCGGCTAAATATTTCTGCATGTGAACCTGTTTCGACGCATATCGCGCAGAGGGGAAGGGCGACCGGTCGTCCGGGCATTTCTTCGTTCGCCTCCCTTCTTCCCCGTTATTGTTTCAACCGGCGAAGAAGACAGTTCTTCTCCGCTCTCAGGCTTCTTGGTGTTCCTATTTTTGAGTCAGCCACCCCGAGAGCCGTGGAAGGACGGTCGCAGTACCTTCACGATGATTGTTTCTGCTGCGCGAACTGTCGATCGGTTTTTCGACGTCCTTCCGCACTCGACTTGACTTGACTCCTTGACATTTCCGAACCGCCTTGTCGAGATGCAAGTGGAACGGCGCGCACGCACACGGCCATGAGCGCAATTAGTCTAACAGGCGGTGGATCAGAGACACCAAATCGTCGCCTCCGTCGGTACCGATGAATGAATGAACAACGATAACTTTTTTCTCGCTCACTTTGTCGGCGCGCGTAGTTTTAGCCCGGAATAATTGCCTCCGTGCAACTGCCGTCACTGTCCACTGGCCTTCACTTTAAGGTTTCTGGGAAAAGTTTCGACACTAGCGCAGAACAGGTTTTTCAAATGGTTCAGCGCATGTTCCTCGTTTCGTGTTGCGTTTTCGCTCATACAGCTTTCCTCCTCGATTGCACGACGACCTTTAGACGATGTGGAAGAAGCTGTCTCTACTGCTGCCGGCGTTGCTGGTTGTCGCCGTCCAGGCTCAGAACGATATCAGCGAGTTTGAGAACCCCACGGTGAGTGCAAAGGGCGCGACCGTGAACTTGAACGGTTACTGTCTTTAGGACTGCGGAAACCAGGCGACCGACTGGAAGCCGTGCATCGAGCGTAAAATCGCCGACCAGGTGTTTGGCTCCTGCTGCGAACGCTTCGTGCCTCCAGAATGCCGTGGCCTCTGCATCTACGAGAGCAATCCCATCGAGGCGCGTGTTGTCGTAAGTGATACGCGCTAACGACGTGTGAAAAGACGAAAAATGGATTCCAGCTAATGCACACCATCCAGCCAAGCCGATGCCGTCTCTATAAGTACCTTAGCGCGATTGTGCACTGCGCGGCGCAGACCCACGACAACAGCGAGTGCTGCAAGGACATGGGGGTAGAAGACGTTGGACCGCAGTGTCTGCAGCTTTGCCGTCCTCAGGTGAGACAACCCTCTCCTAGCAAACCATCCTTTCCTCTACCGTCTTATAGGCCTCGCCGAGACAGCTCTGGGGTGTGAAGTCGCTGCGCAAGGACTTTGTCTCCTGTCTCGCCAAGTGGGACCAGATCATGCAGTGCCAACATTCGGGACTTCGCGCCCGCAAAATCCCGAAAACCCCCGCGGTCACACACGCCTAGGCCGGCCTTCCCACCGAATTCTCTTTCTGTACTTAAAGCTGTTGTGTATTTGTTATGAAATCCATGTGTGTATGGTAAAAGAGAAGACAAGGTAAAACTTCTTTTCAGCGCATTCAAAAGGTGCTTCCCCCTCATACACTCTCCCTGCGTCATAAGCCGCCTCAAAACTTCTGTAAGGATAGATGCGTCCCTAAGCGGTGTAGGCTTAGCCTCTTCAACAACCACTCTTTCTATGGAGTATTTCTAAATCGTCCACCTGTTGTCGCCTCACTCCATCCAGCTCCTATTGCAATGATCGTCGCTCTGTGTCCAACAGTTCCAATTGGTCGTCTCCCGGTTGACCGGTGTGCCCGGTCGGTGTGTCGTTCACTTCTCGAACCGCACTGAACAAATACGCAACAAATCGCCCGTTTTTTTGCTTTTGTCTTCTGGCCGCACGCGGGGGCCGCGCGGCAACGAGGCTATCGCAACATGGTTGAATCACCAACCGGGACAGTGGACAACGGTCGGCGTTTTTGTCCCGCGAATTGGAATGACGAGCGAGAAGTTTACTTTTTGTGACCAAGTTAAATGGAACAGGTAAATAGACAAAAAGTGGACGTTTAAAGAATAGGCGATGACTCATAATAGGCTAGTTGAAAATATTGACTTATACGTCGGTAATAGTCACGCAGTCGCTTAACTGTTTACATTCTTGTGGCAACGCTTAGAGCTTGTCATGTGTGCCCAGATAAGTTGCCTTTAGACGTCGGCATGTGCGTATGGAAAGTTTACCCGTAGGCGTCATTGGGCACCTTTTCCTCGTAGTCGGTTTTGTCCGCCGTTGCCAGTCATCTTTTACGAAGTTAATATTTGATAACTCTTTGTTTTGCTCGCTGTCCGCTGAAACGCCGTTTTCCAGGTAAGCCCCGCCAGGAAGCCAATTTTGTCTGCAGGTGAAAAACGTGAGGCTGAAAAGCGAAAGGCTGCCGCGCCTTATCTTTGTTTTCACCCATGTGTATAAAGCGTACAGTCCGTTCCTCATGAGCGGAGGAAGTTATTACGTACCGCGTAAGGTGGAGTCCCTTTTAAGACGCTCGTCTGTGTCAGGTGTGCCCGTGTGTGCTTCATATAGGGAGGGTGAGTTTGGCAACAGGGTACGAAGAGGATGTCGTGGCGTTGTTTGTCCATTTTCCACTTAGCCTCGAAGACGTTCGCCTTGTCTGCCTCGAGATTAATTCGTTAATTCCGCGGTGAACATCGTTCTTCACGCACGTGAGGGCAAGCACTACAATGTGAAAGTGCAGGGCGTGAAGCGTTCACGCTGCAGTCGGCGGCGTGACTTCTTCGCTATGTTCCGTGCGCCGTTCGCGCTGCAGCCAAAGGTGCTCCAGGAAGGCATCTCTGTGACAGGGTCACCTCTGCAGCGCCGCCCGCAGTTCTGGTACAGAAATGTTGCTTGTTCCAGGGACGAGTTCTGCGCCCGCGGCCAGTTCCGAGTCTTGTTGTTTGCATGCGTCCCTTAGTCCACAGTGACAAGCCCAGGGGCGGAGCGCCTCCGAAGAAAGGGGCGCGGCTAAAGCAAATTGGAATACGAAAAGATGCATCAACGGTCAGATCAGCCGCATCACTAAGTGCTATACATAATGCGCTTCTGGCCATACCGCGTATCCGTTTGTCCCCGCCGCTTGACTCATCATCGTGTTTTCGCGTCTATCTACCGCTGATACCCTCACAATCTGTGTGCTTTTTCAGTTCCGCGAATTGACTTGGCGACTGTGGCATGAAGGCTTTTATCTTCGTCATACTTTTGTTTACTCTCGCACTGTCCGCGCCTTCTGTGCGTGCTTCGCCGTACGACCGCGACCTGTACGACTTCCTACTCAAGTAAGTTAATTATCGTGTTTTGAACGAAAGAACCGTTATCAAATAAGACGATAATGCTTCTTTGTCCGTCGATGGTTCAGATGGCCGGGGCGGTGGCGAAAGGTCGCCTTGATCCCTAGATGGATGAGGTCGGTCAAGGTGGAAGCACCGTCATTTGTCACAGACGCTTATCGGCGATATTAGCATGGGCGTTTTCCCGTTCGAAGCCGTCCACGAACAGGTTAATTCGCGGCTCGCCCGGTAGCACCTGGGCTGGTTTGAAGTGTGATGAAAAGACATGGTTTATCGCCAGTCGCTTCAGCGAAAACCGGAAACCAAGAGCTCGAACAAAGTGCCTCGATCATGATAACTATACGTTCCCGAGAAGTCATGCTTAGTCTGCAAACAAAATTCAAGACCGCTGGACCTCGTCGAACTTCAAAGATTGGGTGCAGAACAGGTTCAGTGGTGGGCACCTGATCGGGTCTAGGGGTTGCCCTTTCACTGTCAAAAATAGCATGCTAAACACTCACCAACATCTAAATGTCATTCGTCAGTTTCGTCATTCATATCGTCGCGAACGCTATTTCCGACGGCAAAAATGGCGGTCCCCTCTTTCGGTCCAAAACAACACTCCACCTTTTTAAACACTCTTTTGACATTTCGGCGGGTTATTGCGCCGGGCACGCGCGCTGAAAAAAAGCGAACCTGAAACCGTTAAGCACATGATCTGTCACAACAGTTGCTCGTTATTTTCGCAACTTTCGTCATGAAGGTTTACCCGAAGCTATGTGCATTCCGGAAACTTAACTGTCATGCTGTTTTCTTTGTTCGCACAAAAGCCAACGAAGTAGACGTAACACGATAATAGCGAGAAAGCAATTTCCTCAACTCAATTGAACCTGGTCATAGGGAGTAATTGTGTTAATGCTCACTTGATCTCGGCAAATTGAGCTCCACGTTCCCGTCGACGGCGTTCTCCACCGGGCACGATTTAACGTTTTGGTCATCGTGCAACACTTCCCACGACGTTCGGGTATCCGTGATCGTCGCCGCTTCGTCCGAATTGGCCGCGGATGCAAGCCTCCCGTGTTTGCATGCTGACCAACGAAATTAGATACAACTTAGATTAACGAGATGAGCACTCAGGCTGAATGACTCAGCGCTTTTGTTAAGTGCCCTCGAAAACAATCGCCAACAGTGGTTTCATTCCAAACAACACTGGGGAGCGAGGCAAATATTTGAGGGAATCTACGTTGCTCACACTTTTGTGTTACTTGTTCAATGGACCCTTCGGCTTGTGAATGACTTGCCATACATAGATAGCTGCTCAGCGGAAACCGTAGCTCACAACAAGTACGGTAGTGCGGAAACAATTTCTAAAAAGCGCCCTTTTCCAAAAACCTGACCGGAATTCCGAACGTACATGACGCAAAGCCGAAAGGACTCCGCAGCTTATTCTTTCTATGAACTGCAAGCAATTGTTTCCAAAACGCAGTTAGGGCGACTGACGACATAACAACCCCTTGTTCGGGACTAAAGCTAATTTTTCACTTTACCCCGAAAACGAGGCATCTTGTTTTCAGTGACCTCGAGCGGACTATGGCGGAGCAACAACTAATCGACCGTCTCGAGAGACGAACGCGCAGAGCGTCCGAAAAGAAGTCATACCCTCGGATGTGCTACTTCTCGCCGATTCAGTGTTTGTTCACAAGAAACTGAAGCGCCCGCGGGCAATCCTAGATTCGCATAATTTACAACTCTGTTCCACGATCTCAGCGTCTCATGCTTTCGCAAATTTCGAGCTCTTGTCCTCGTCTGACTGTACGATATCTGATCTTGCGGCTTCCACTGTCACTTTCTCGAGATTGCACTCTTATATGTACATTATGTGAGCAACCACACGTTTATTCTGGATCATAAACAGAAGTTTGGCATTGCGCTATGGTCGCGACAGCGGCCCGACAGCGCCAATTTTCCTATTCACCTGTTTGTTGTCTTTGAATTCGGTTCATAAATTAAGGTAAATTCCGCGGCGGTGCATAAAAAATGCGACGATCACCCAGAAGCCGACACCCCACAGGTTCATGGCCAGCGCGACAGGATGTTCGTTCTCCACTTTCCACTGAACAGGGAACGTTCCTTTGAAGAGGACGTGGGCCACGTAGAGCACAATTGCGTTTTTGCCCGTAAAAGTGAAGGGGGCACCGTCCCACCACTTGCAAACGTCGACCACCAGGAAGAGGATACTGAATATAATGATGGAGATCGCTGAGGTGACCAGTGTGAAGGAAAAGGTCCTAAGAGCATGATGAGAGAGTGCGCCGTTGAGTGACACCTACCACAGGTTCTTGTTTATCGGAATCAAGCCAATTTCTCTATTAAAAGTCCCATCGAGGAACGAACCACCGCCGAAGAGTATGGCTGCCCAGAGGAAGAAACGCACAAATTTCGATTTGTTCCTTTTAAATACGAGCAAAATCTGAGAAATCTGAAAAACGCAGCGTAAAATGTGAAACCCTGGCGCCTCACCTGAAGACCTATGAACACATTAATCGCGGCCGTGAGCGTTCCGAGAAGTCCTTCTGGTTCAAAACTTGTTGAACATTCGTACACATCCTATTACACCCGTGTACTTTAAATTACTTCCCCACGTCATGCTTACTTTGCACGTGGGATTACGGTAGATGTGTGATTTGCCGAGCACAAATCTGTCAACGACGGCCGCTGCTCCCCCGGTGCAGTTCCAGAACCTACCGGCTTGAGACAGACCCCCCGGACCCATGTACCCTCTTGAAAAATTAACCATAGAATTCGTCATGATGCCACGTCATACCGCGGACATTTGTCTCCGAGGGGAAGCCAAAACGTGATTCCCATCCACAGGAGTGCGAGAAGGGCGTAGAAAACGAAATCCGCCATGTAGACAAATACATCCGCACATATTGAAAAGCGCTCCCACTGAATGGACCTTAAAGAAAGCCGAGTCGCTCCCAACCTGCGTGGACATCGCCTGCGTTTCCTGGATTCGCCGATGCGTGAGGGATCTGCCAAGCGCCACAATCAGATAACAGAGTGCAATCCGCTGGAGTACCCCCATTACCCTCATTGTCTTCCAATCTCTGCATAGCTGATGGGGATTAAAGAACACAATGAAATTACACAAACCTATTGTTGTTGATGACGATCATTCCAATTAAAAAAAGTAGCAAGCTTCGATGCAGGACACGTCTGACGAATCTCTGATTTATTCCGTTCTTTTCGATTGTGAATCCTAGGGAGATTCCCATGATAAAGAGGAACCGAAAACATCGGCTGTACAAACTACAAGTTCTGAAGCGCTTACCACGGAAAGACAACGTCGGCTATGGTGAGTCCATCCCAAGGCGAGTGTTTGAAAAACCAGAAGCCGCCTCCACCGTAATTCACAAAAATCATGAAGCATATCGTGATCCTGACAATAACTTAAGATTGGTAGAACCGCTGAAAACTGTACCCTCTGAACGTGTCCAAAGACTTAAGTCTTTTTGAAGGTGTTATGGACAACGGATCTAATGCTTCGTAGCCTTCTCCGAACCACGACGAATTTGAGTTCCGGCGCACCAGCGACAAAATTCCGAGTATGAAAGTGACGAGAAGAATCGCCAGAATGGCGAAGTAGATTGCTAAAACAGGTGACTGAAAAGTGCAATTCCGCGAGGAAACCCACGTAAATCAGTGTTGACCGGCGGAGACCTTTCCTCGATTAGGCAAGAGCCACTATAGAATGTATAATTTCCGTGTTCTCCAAATTTGAACTCTTGCCTAAACTACAAGTGGTGTGAAGAGCATGCGGAACCCCTACTCTTTGCAAACGGTCGTGTTATCGTCTTTCACCAGTCGGAGCACTGTGGCGTACGTCGTGTTCACTAGCAACTTCATAGCGGACCGTGAGAACTGACACATCTTCCTTGGCGAGCAAGAGACGCACGCGGCGTTCCTCGTGTACAAAGCCATCCCTCTTCGGCCGAGAACCGTTAAGCCGGCCGTGTCCATCTAAACGAGGTCATGCTGCATTTGAGTCTTCTGGCCAAGGCTCTTACCGTCTGGACGAAGTCAGGCTGCGCTACATATCGGCATGTTGGCAAGGCCATTCTGGAACGAGCGATGGAGGTCAGTCAAGTCTTTGATTGAGCGATTGGCGGCGGTGCGATGAAGAGAAAAAAAATCGTTCTTCGCGCTAGGGGTCGCTGAACCACGGACTGATAACAAGAATGGACGCCGAAAACAAAGCCTCATGATGCAGGGAATACTTCTCCTGTAGCGCCTGTACTAGCATCGCGCCTCGTTTTATGTCAACAGATGAATATCACTGTTGATGTTGGTGAGAATCGGAGCGTGAGTCATCAGCAAAGCATTGGTTGGAGTATAAAAAATTCGGCTAACTGCAAACCACGTTGCTGTGATGCGTAAGAGTCATATCCGGAGGATGGACAGCATCGGCAGAACAGTGATAGAGTGCAAAAGAAAGCCAAGGTCAGCACCCGTTTGTTTACCAAAACTTTTCAAATTACTCCCAAATGCATCACTGCGTTCATCGCTGATAATCGTGGAATTGCCAGGAATTCGATAAACCATAATATTCTGCATTAGCTACAGTATACCATTTACTTTTGAATTGATGATGTACAGAAAGTGACTTGAGAGAAATAAGACAAATCGTATCGGAGACATCAGTGACCTGCGTGCACATAAGGAATATCACATACATAGAGTGTTTCACCTATCATATGATCATCTCGTGATCTTCTGAGCCCCAAAGCAAACCTACGAATATGATTCACCCAAACACGTTTGCCTAGCATCTATTCAAAAACCGAAGTACTTTTGTGAATCTTGAATACATAAAGTACCTATGGAGTCGCTGTTCCTTAGAAGACGTAACTGACAGCGCATGAGACCACATGAAGTGCGAACAAAATCGCAATCGCACAATACACTGTACTATTTTTGGATAATTTGAGAGTTTACCGACGAAATGTTCGCTGTGGGACCATCGACGTATGCTGTTCATGTTGACAATGGGCTTGCAAAGGACTAGTCTGTCATGTGAAGCGCCGATTTCGTTGGCAAACAAGTACTAGTAGTCGACGCACCTGTGATAGCCCTAAAATGTTGGCTGCCCTTTATGTCGCCGAGAAATTCGTACATCGAAATAACTGGAGTTATAAGTTCATAACAGGCAAACAAAAGATGGTGTCATAATAAACCTGTGGACAATAAAGTAATGTGTGAACTTTTAATTACCTTGTTTAATTTAATTTTACAGAACAATGGATTTCCACCGCACAATACACCGACCGATAAATTCTGTTCTCTTTCCTGAACTATAGAATGGACCTGAACTTTTACCGTACATTACAAACCTGAACTTCAGAACAACACGATTAATTTGTCATTCTGCATAAATTATCATGCAGATGTGGAGGAAAAATTAGCAGAACCATCCAAAAATATGCGCCATGCAGGGTTTTCAAACTACGGTATAAAAATGGTGTACAACGCACAACATTTAAAAAGCTGTGAGGATATTGAGAATACGAATGTTTATGCTTTGCAGTCCACCATTGACACAAATTTGCTGAAGGTATATATGATGCACAATCAAGTCTCGTGCAAACAGATATTTCCTGCAAGGTTGTGACAGTGTCATTTTTTCTAAATTGTAGAATTCATGGCGTTCCAATGTAAGTGTGAAGTGGCGTTTGCGTGATGTAGCTCATACGCACGTCTATTGAATTGTGCAACAGCTACAACCAGTGATGGGAAGGTTTCAAACACCATTTCAAAAACCGGCCCGGCTTAATTTTGAGAAACCGAAAAAAAATATTACTAAAAAATATTACATTTTAAGAAACCGAAAAAAATATTACTAGTTTCCGTTGCGATAATATCCACTCCTTTGTCACATATTGTTTTCCATTTGCTATTTTCGATCACCAATCCCTAAGATTACTCAATTGCTAATCACTTCCGGTCACTGTGCGACTCAAGATTAATAACGACCATTAATGTGTAACACAATAATGACCCTGACCGTTCGGCGGACGCCACACCTAGCCCTCTCCTAAGTACACTGGCACTTCGAGTTTTGGTAATCTCATCATCCAGTTCAATGTCTTCGGCCCCTTCGTTCTAAACCACCCGGACGTTCGTGTCTACAAATATTACAGCACAAATTGCACCGATCTTTGTTCAAATCATCATCATTTTCTACATCTACATCTTTTCCCAATACTTCCTTTTGTTTTGCACTTTTTTCATCACGGACAATAAAACACCTGTGAAAAAAATAACGAACTGTTTATAGCAAAGAAATAAATGCAGAAGAAGCACTGTATGTCAGTCTTCGTTTGCTCCCTAAATGATAGAGTGAGCAAGTTGTAACATTGAATTCGCAAATCTGCATGCGGGAAAAAATGATTACCGGCTGCTAGCAAATGCAGATCACGAGCAGAGATCGACGGTTAAAGAAATAAGCGGGCCGGTTT
>KN172203.1:47380-72245 GCA_000757755.1 Steinernema glaseri
ATATCCCCGACCGCCTCTACCACGAATGACGTCCCCTCGACGAGTTCCGATCCTACTACTTTTTCGGCCGCTTCTATCATAACTGACACCCCTTCGACGAGCTCTGAAACTACTATAACCACGACCGCCTCTACCACTACGACGTCTGACGTCTCCTCGACGAGTTCCGGACTTACTTTTACGACTAATGCTACAACAGCCACTGTGGTTACGACCATCAAGAACGCCGATCAGGTAAACTCTGGTTTCACTCGAGAAATGTTTGGGAGGGTCTGTGTTTTGGCGAAAAATTCCGACACGTTTTTTAAAAATGGATAGAAAGGGTACGTTCTTTGTGAGTAATGCAATCTCCATTGGGATTAACCCTCGTTATTTTAGAGCACACCATCTCAGGCAACGGAACTCAACACCACTGAATCGTCCACGTTAATAACCGAGATCACGAGACCAACCAAGTTGAAGCAACCTCCTCCCACAGCCGCGTCCACACCAACGGCGGTAGCACATATGTTTTCAAACAAGAGTAAATTTGCGGTTCAGGAACACGCTGCTTCGAAGCAGAAACCGTGTAGTCATACCACAGTTACCGTGACCGGAAATGAATCGCCAGACGAAGTCCTCCGAGACACAAACTCTGCAGAGTCGGTTAAAGAAGACCCAAACACCCAGATGGTCCTCAGCACAATGGTACGAGAAAATAACAGAAATGTGCCTACATTTTGCTGTCTTTAGATAATGTCGAGAAGTACACCCAACCCGCCGCCAAATAATCTAACGATGCAAACTGATGGTCTGAACCTTTGAATCAAGGAAATAAAAGAAAACGACAGTAACTAACGTTTTCAATAATAGTAAAAAAAATGTTGAAATAAAGACTCATCCAGCTATTTTTTTGTGTTTACGTCAAATATATCGGCCTTAGTCTTAAGCACAGTTGAAGTTTTATGAGCAGTGCTATTTTCTCGCTAGATGGTGTATTCACCGTTAAACAATCATATTCCAGAGGTGTCTCAAATATCGAAAAATAGCTCCTCGTCTGATAGCGTGGAACCGGTCAGTGAGGACACAAATATCGGGTGGCTGTTGAACCGGAACGTTCAGGGAGAGGACAAAGGGAATACGAACTACACTTCAGTTGAAAAAACTCCAGCGATTATGAGCACCGACCAGGTAAACTCTATTCCGCCCGTAGAAATCCTTGAAAAAAAACATTTTTTACTGAATACTTTGATACGTTTTTAGCAAAATGCAGTTCACAATTATACTAATTGTAAATGATGCAGTTTAAACCTCGTCATTTTAGACTATGACGACTGAAGAAATTACAACTGATAGCTCTGGAATTATGTTCTTCACGGCCGAAAAGGAGACTGATGAAAAAATGAAAGCAAAACAACCACCGTCGACCACAACTAGCACAACTAAAGTTGCACTTCCCTTGGGTGGTAACGGCAGATTGGTCAACGAGGAGCCAGAGACCAGCTTCCATCGCAAAGAACGCGTTCAGGAAAAATGCAACTGCGATACGAACTCTACTGCAGTTGGTAAAAACTCTACTACCCCTACTACTCTGGCCGATTCTACCATGACTGTCATTACCTCGACTAGTTTCGGACCAACTTCCACATCTACTACCAGGAGTGCCGTTCCATCGACGAGTTCTGAACCTACTATAACCTCGACCGCCTCTACCACTACCACGACTGTCATTCCCTCGACTAGTTCTGAATCTACTACAACCCCAGCCCTTTCTACCACTACCACGGTTGTCATTCCCTCGACTAGTTCCAAACCTACTAATTTGGCCGCCTCTACCACTAACACGACTGTCATTACTTCAACCAGTTCCGGACCTACTTCCACGACGGGTTCTTCTACCACTACCACGACTGCCGTTCCCTCAACGAGTCCTGATCGTGCCGGTGCGTCAAACTCTGCGGAAGTGAGTTACGAGCAAATAGGAGATATGCATAGCTGTAAGAAAAATATGACATAACATGCCTACATTTCCATACCTTCAGCTGAATTTGACAACGAAAACGAGTTCTTTGACGGTCCTGATGAAATCTACGACTACAACTGGACTGTGGACGATGTTGAACTTTGGAAACAGAAATACGCTGTTTTCCAGAATTAAGATTCAAAGAAAAAAATGCTCATTAATACGGCCCATTAAAATTGAAAATAAATATGTAGCGAATCAGAATGAGAGCATTTTTATTTGTTTCATTATTTGTTTCGTACATTTACCCGAATTACATTCACCGTAACAATTTATTAGATCCACTTAAGCAAAACAACGCGGCTAGTCAATGGAAACATCTAAACACTGCTCTACGCAAACTATCAGATACGCTAACATTGGTGGTGCTCAACACACTGATTAGATTGTATGATAACTCGAAAACACTAGGCTAGTTTTGAACTAGACTATACCGCACTTAATAACCGGTCACAGGAGCGACGGAGAGTCCACTATGAGGGCTTGGTTCCGCGCTGACCCCAAAACAAGACGCCCTTCGTCGAAACGAGGAAGCAAAACAACAATCGTATATACATAAACACAACGGTTGAGGTGACAAAGAATAGAATCGATGAGTAATGCTCGCGCGCTACCCAGGCACTAATGCGTGACACTTCCACAGATCACCGGAGGTGAGCTGTTGTCGTCGTGTTCGTTTACACGAAAAGGCACCGGTCCAGGACTCTCGCCAGTCCGGTGGCGACGTCGTGGCCGTTCACCGAACAGTCGCTCCGGGTTGTCGGGAGCCTGGATGGACCGTGCTTGATCGCGCATCACGCTGTACAAATCCTGGTCTCGCTGCGGTAAGATCTGAATAAGGTGAGTTACAGCTACAGTACATCTCTTGTGTAAACGTACTGTCATCGCCTGAGGCTGCTCGCCGTTCTCGTCCGTTCTGAAGCTGTCCGTTGCTTCTGCAGGCGGCCAGAATTTGTTTGGAATGGTAATTGGCAACGAGGTGCCATAAGCCAGAGGCCCGTTTGCTGCAGTCGTTTCCACGGCATTGGATTGGCAATGGAAATCAAACCCGTCTGGAATCGAACTGTCAGGTACATGTGGCCCCATCAGCAGTTTACCGTTACTGTTGTCTCCTACCCATCCTGACACCGAGTAAGCGCGTGAGCCTCCTCTCAAATAGTCATCCTCTAAATAGCTCCATGTGTTAGTGAGATACTCCTTCGGTTGTTTACCTTCACCGTCACTGTCAACAAGCTTTATCGAGTGAGTCCGAATCGGCTTCTGGCGGTCCACATTCTCCTCGTCCATCGCGAAAATGTCATCTAAAGGACGATGGGCGTTTTACAGAAATAAGATACGAGTCACTTGCCGTCTTCCGAGTCGTCGTGCTCCGATCGGGCATTCGCGTTGGATGGCAGATTCACGATTGGATGCACAGTTTCCAGAACCTCATTTTCGTCGATATCCGATAGATCCGTATTTTCCGTGGCTGTCATTTGAGCAATGTACTCTCGGGGAAGTGACGAAGAAAATGCCATGTTTTGTCTTGCTTATCGCTAAGGCGAACTACGTGTCAACGAATCTAAACCCAAATAAAGATAGTGGTCAACATTAACGGAAAACTTACATTTCTATGTGGGCGTGAATGTAGTAACTAAATCTCGCGTAAAGCAGAAACCTAACAATCCATTAGAAGGGAAGAAGTGAACAGAAGCAACAAAAAAGAATGGAATAGTCCAACCCGTATTGATATATAGCGTTATTGTTACTCTGAAAAAAAAACGTATGTTATTGACAAATGGCAATCGAAGTGCGATCTTCGAGCGCGATATGCTAATCAGCTCGATTCCTTCAAAACACGGATATTTTGTGTTTTCCCACGGCGTGCGATGTTGAAGCTTTGTTTTCGGCGTCCGCGCGCTCATTGTGTTCTTGCTTTGGAAAGGGCAAAAAGTTAAGTATCGAAGAAAATCGCAAATCCTACGCGCTCACGCGACACGCGCCGCTTGCCCCATCGATTTATCACCGCGCAGAACAACAACTCTTGCTCCTAGAATGTCGTCAATCGGCCTCAGCGACCAAGAGGGAAGCGCGACTTCTACCGAATACGTTGCCCTCTGTCGAGAAGGAGACGTCGCGACTCGTCATCCGGTTTCCCGGCGGCTCGCCGCGTCCATCGTCTTCTGTGCTCGGGCAGCGCCGTCCACTGCTGAGAGCGAGAAAAGCGTCCGTTGCGGCGGCAGTAAGAGGCAAGCGGGCGGGCGAACAACGAGGTGATCACAGGTCAACCACACAAGGAGAGGTGAGCTTGCTCACACCAATTTAAACTCCACCCCTCTTGCTTCGTTAGGACCCACCCTTATCCTGAGGCGTTCTCCGCGATAGCACACGCATTTATGTTTTTGGAGAACCAAAGGAGAACAGTTACATCACCCTTATGAAAAGGAACGGTTCTCTGTGCCTCATCGGCAGCACCGCGTGAATACATACAATGAGACAGCAAAAGGGGCATGACACCCGCAAAGAAATGGAGAAGAATTGAGGTGGCAGCAAGCGGCCACTTATCAAACGCAGCTTTCAAAACTGCTGAATAGGCAACCGGCGTAGCAACGCTTCCTATCGTTGGAAATGGATAGCGAAAGCACTCAAAACTACGACACCTTCAGGCAATGATGTTCCTCAAGACGAATTATAGAACCAGAAGACCGCGTGCGTTCAGACATTCATTTGTCTCTTGACTCGCCTGCTCAACTCGTGGCACAGAAGCAACAGGTGCGCAGAAGGAGCTTCGCACTTTAGCTTTAATAAAAAAGGCGCAACTAGTGACCAACAAGCAAAAGTTCTTTTGATAAGAGGACCAGGGCGCAGTAGGGTTCTCAACCGTGATAGATGGTTTGCTATCATGCCGTCCGAAATCATGGTCTTGAACATCACTATACAGCATATCCAGTCGAAAGCAGTTGCTCCAGACGTTCTTTATCACAGCAGTTCTGAGCCGCCATGTGGCCGAAAATTAATCGTATTTTCATTATTAGTCACGATCCCTGATAACGGCGATGCACTTTCGAAATATAAGAACGGAGTGACACTGTACTGGTGCAGTACATTGGAGAAGTCGAGTCATTTGTTACCTACATAAAAACAGTGATATATGACAACACTTTTTATCCCCTTTCAATAGAGCACAAGAGAAGAGAGGCAAACACAGTGATTACAAACAAAAGTTGACCGCTCAAGAGAGAGTGCTTCTTTGCTTACGGTCACATGCGAATATTGTTTTTAGAAGAAACATGCGCTGTTCGCACATTACAGCCCTAGAAGCTTTCCGCACGTAGCGGCTTCCGCGACATTGCACTTTGCTGCTTTCCCTAACGTCATCAGTTTGGTTCCGACGGATCTGCAGTTCCCAAAATATAAGGTTATCCTTCATAAAAAACGTTTGTTAACTTGTTATAAAGAACAAGAAGTAAACCTACCCAAAACATGCATCTATGGTGGTAGCCACACTGTCTGACTGTGTTTTTGTTTGTAACTTTGGGAGATTATCTAGGAATGACGACGGTATCTCTTACAGCGATCAACACTCATCACTGTAGCGATTGCGGTTCGCCGTCTAAGAAATCAGTAAACAAAGGGTCTTGTTTATTTATTCGGCTGTCGACTAGAGGGTCGTTAAGATAATCTTTGCTTACGCATACAACGTTGAAGCACCATTCTTGTTTTGATCTTTGACCGTTCTCCTACGCCGCAGATATCAGTAAGCAACGGGGTGTTAATTAAATTCGGATTCGCTGTGGTCAGCTTCGCTGGATCGAGAAATATAAAGCTTATTGGGACGTTTGGATATATTAATCTTCCGCTGCCCTGCTCAAGCATAATTGTCGACGTAAGCACAACATGCAGTTAATTGCGATTTGCATGAGATCACATGGGATAACTCGTGCTTGGTTACCGAGGAATTGGTGCGTAAACACACAAAGCGCTAATTAACGGCACGGTGCAATAACGAGCTTAGCCCTTACCTACGATGCCAATCAACGACCGCTTGGCATTTGCCACGCAAATGCTGCGAAACAGCATTAACAGGGGTGCGAAAAATTATAGTTGCGTTACATAAAATGTAATTGCAAACTATAGTTAATAAAAACGAGGCTATAACGCACGTTGTAGTAGATGCAGAGTACTACATGATCATACAAATGTGAAGCTCAGAGAGCTGTTCGGCCACTCCACTACTTTCACTTATACAAAAGAGTAAGGGAAGTCGACAACAATGCCTCTAGGTTGTTGAGGGACGGTAACCGGGCTCGGCCGGTTCGCCACCGCCACAAAAGATTGTTCCATCCACCGATCTGTCACCAACCTACGGCAATCACAGTGGTGAATACTGCTTGCGTGGTAGAACCATAATTAAACTAGTTACTGTGAGATACAAAAAGAGGCGATGTAAAGATAAACCAGAATCGCGGTAGCACATCTCACTGTCCATCCTCCCTAATTGACGAATCGATGCCGAAAAGGCAACATTTCGTGATAAACCTAGCCATGCAATTATCTACTTCATCGATAGCACGTAGGGCGATCAACAACAGCGTGAGAGTCTATCCACTCTTGATAACTGCCTTACGCGTCATGATACTGTTCCCATTAGTGCATATGTCCAAATAGGTTCAAGAACGTTACGTGAGGATCACTAATCATGATGGTCTCCATATAACCATCGTAAAACACTAATGTACGAGGCAACATATAAAAAAGTTCGAGGTCCTATAGCGAACGGAAAGCAATTAGACGGCAGCAATTGGAGCACAATGTTTGTTTCCGAGATAGCATAGAAAGCAGCACAAATGTCTTACTGTGTTATTGTTTAGTAATCCCAGAGCGGTCATCGCGTGACAATTACATAGCCGTCCCTCTACTAATCCCTGACATACATTCCCACTTATATTCCCACGAAGTAGTGGCACAACCCATCGGCATTGTCACAGCTTTCCTTTTTTTCTGAGCTGTTCTTTCTGAGCGTTATTCTTAAAGATTTTGCTTCCATGGCAAAATCGGTGAACTTAACTTCCCGATGAGCCGCCAGACGGCGGTCAGTCTTGGTTAATCGACGTTTTAGTTAAGTTCAGATTCTTACCGGCACCGGTCAAAGCGGTCGAAACCTTTTCCTTTTGTGCGATTGTGCGAGCCCAGCGGGGTCAGAGTGCGCAAACCAGAAAACAAAACGAACTTATACGAGACGCTATATAGTCAATGCATTTAAACGCTTCTGTGCATCGTGTTAAGAACTCTGAGTACATTTCTGTGGAGGGCCAATGCGGAAGCAGGCAATCGTTAACCAGTCATTCGGTTGAGTCGTGGCCACATCTATAAACGGTCGTTTGTTGTGAACGTGAACAGATGGCTTGTTTCAGATAGACGCCCATAACAGGAAATGTCAACTCTCCGCAACAGCTGTTGCAATGAAGTGTGGTCATTGTAAGTTTATTGCTTCCGACCCCACTTGGGTGAATTCATGTATTCGCGTACGTTCGATCGATGGGTGTTTGGTCTCCGAGCATTGTCTGACGGCGAAAGATAAGCGCACAGGGTAGCGCAAGTGGATAAGGTCAGTGCTGCGCCACAGTGCTGTCGGCGACCGCCTCCCTCCCTCGCTCGCAGGCCGTGGCCCTGAAGAGCAAGACAATCGATCGTGGGGCACATTATACGAGCGCACGTCGTCCTTCAGTTTTACCCACATGTACTGCTGTGTGACCACTCTTACGTGATGAAAAAGGCGGCAGTGAAGCGGTGAGGGTGGTCGGGCAGAAACGGTTAGCAATGTTGGCATTACGGGTATGAATTAATACGACATACCTTGTCGTGCCAACACTGTTACCCAGATCTGTGCACTCTCGCTGTCTCTGAAATGACGACGACAATCTGCTCACGCAGCAAGCGGGCGACACAACGGCAGTGGCTCTGCGTCGAGAGCGGGAGTGAGAACGGAAGCGACGACGCATAGCCAGCGCTGTCGCCCGACGCGCGTCCACCGAGTGGAGGGCAGACATACACGAATGATGCAGCGATGGTCAGAGGAGGAAAGACGAAGGAGAACAGGACCAACAGGATTATCTCATTAGCGAGACACAAAAGCGACATAGCCCGGCAAGGCTACTTGTTGAAGAAGTGTGGAGCGGCGTCCTCGTTTAACCAATAGGACTTCAGCTGCACATGCAGGACTGAATCCGAGCAGGTGAATAGGTGGAGACAAGACCGGGATATCCGAGGCTCGAGCGAAAGTTACGGGTATGACTCAGATGCCGCATACCCAGTAAATTTCGACTCCAGTCCAGGAATCCACATCTCGCAGTGGAGTAGTCAGAACGAGGACATGGCTGTCGATCAGGGCGCGGAGGGCCTACCCGCGGAGGAAGGCCTGGGCGATGACCCACAGCAGCTAGAGCCTTGGCAGCAGACCGCTCGACAGCGCACAACACAGTACAAATGAGCGGCGGAGCGCTGCAAGTGGACCGCACAACTGCATCGGCCGGACCTATCTAAGTGGATTAGATCAGCGCTAAGGTCACAGAGCATTTGGTCTCTCGTCCTCGCATCTCAATCTCAATCAATAGCCGCAGACGCCGCGCACAATAATTTGCAAGCTCCTCCTCATTACTGTACGTTGAGGCCGACCTCCTCGGGGATGGACGACACACAGTCCGCAAAATGCCACACAACTTCCTTCCGCAACAGTGGTGGTATGCACGGTGTGGGATGGAACGTAAAGTCAGAGATGGTGTGAGCAGATAGCAGCAGTGCACACACAGTAAGCACTACGACCGCGACCGTGTTGCATTAACGATACGTGACAAAGTCCGAAGTAGGCAGTGGTCGTCGCAACACATATCACGGCCGACCGGAATTACAAAGTCGAATATACATACATACGTGGACTGGCGTATATGCACAACAGAATTCGCGCCTCCAACGTCCACTGCCGAAATTACATCATCCTGTCAGTAGCAGTGGGTTTTAGCGTTATAGCAACACAGCAATTCAACATTTTATGGTACCCAATTCGAAAACAGAGTTCAATAAGAAAGCTGGACTTAAAATATGAATAAACTCTACGATTTACAGATAAGTTATGAATTCACAACACAATAATCAGCAATGACACGTCAAGTGAGAATCTCAGTTTCCAAAAAGTGCCAGAATCTCGGAAGTGGATTTCTTAGAGTCTGAAATTTTAGAGTTAAACTTGTTGTATTGAAAGGAAAACGGAACCTGCTTGCGACTGCGCTGGAGGCATGGCGGTAGTAGCGACCTGCGGAGCGGAATTAACCGTTCCTGTGGAGTTAACATCCAAACCAAGTAAGTCATCAAACATTGAGGCACTAGTTCGGCAAGGTTGACCGTTGCTAGGAGGCTGAGAAACTGATGTTGAGGCAGCTCCAAACGCGTTGAAGTCCCCAAAGAGATCAACGGAAGAATTGTTTTGAGATGTCTGTACAAGCGGAGCAGCCGGAGGAGCGGACACAACTGGCCCAAATATGTCATCTAATGAGTCAGTAGATCCGGGAACCTGCTTGGTCTCAATGCTGCCAAACAACAAATCGGCGTTACTCTAAATGAGCTCTTATTAGACAAAAATGATCAGCTGAAAATTCGTATACCGGAGTGTTTGTTGCCGGTGCAGACGGAACACTGACGGAATCAGAAAAATCCAGAAGCTGCATTTCTTTCACGGGTGGTTGAAAAGCTGCAGTTGTTGGGCTTTCCGACTTGGCCGCCATCCGCGAAGAACCGTTCGATTGCTTCGTAACTTTCTTTGCGTCTGAAAGGCTTACTTTATCAACGTCGAGCGATTGCAACACCTACCTTTCTCAGACTTCAGCTCAAGCGGTAGATCATTCACATCAACAACAGGAGGAGACCAGTCTTTCATGATGTACCTATATTGAGTATTTATCTGCTGACAGGGAAAACCACTTTTACCTCTTCTGCTCGTATTTGGCGCGAATGAAACTTTCCAGACTGTGGTCATTTTGAGCACGACGAAAATCTCTCGGCAGCCCATGTTCATAGACGGCACGACCTTTTGCATTGCCCATAACACGCATGCTCTGGACCTGCTCAGGCGTCCAAGAATCCAAATTGACCGACTTCACCTGCATATTTCGTAAACGTTATTCGGTCCTAGCATACAGCAAACCCACCTTTGTTAAGTGCACTCCTAAATTTCTATGAATTCCAGCGCAGCGAATGCACAGGAAAACACCCAAATTCCATGAAGCCCAACGCGGTTGTTTAGCATCACAATCAGCGCAGTACTTGTTGTCTTCCTCGCGAAGCATTTCAATGATTAAACCTAAAACACATGAATTATTTAGAACAGAAGCAAATCTTACCCTGTAACCGATCCTGCTCAGCCTTCTTCGCATCAGCCTTACTTTTTGGTGGCATTGCAATTATACTACTCTATGTACAACTCGTTCTGAAACAGGACGTTCTGCGGACTGCGACGAAGGAAAAGTACACGAAACAGACAAATTTTAAAGCATCCCCTCAGCAAATGCAAATAACAAGAGAAGCGCACGCGCACGCGCAGCCTCATGAGACACACTGAACTGCGAGCACGATAGTACGACAGGAGAAGCAGCGGGAGAAAAAAGTGGAAATCGCCAGCGGGACCAGCGTCTGTCAGCAACATTAACCAGCACCAATTACAATCAACGAACGGTCCAGATAAGACGACAAATGCAAAGAAAAGACTGAACAAGGCCATAATTATATTTCTCCAGAGCCAAATGCAAAAAATTTATATCGTAAATGGTCACACCATCAATGCCAAAACGGTAAAAATTAATTCGCAGATGGCAAGGCAGGACAGACGGGCCAGATATCCGCGAGCGATAGGAATCACCGCTCCCGCACATGGTTGGATATATTGATACATACGTGTACATTTGTCAAGACTGCCGTGTCGAGACCAAGTAAAGCACACACGCGGCGTCTCATTACGACGGCTGCTCGCAAAGCTATCCAGCGACGTTTCACGGACGACGGAAGCGTTTCCAACGAGTGCTATTCATCGATGAATGGGAACGATGATCGTATCACAATAGCCATTCGCGAGTGAGAAGAACACTTGTCTACTTTGTCGCCGACTGTTCTTGGCAAATAGAAAAGCGTCACTGAAACGTAGCCTTAAAAAAGAGCCCACAATCCACATGTGGTTTGTCAGGAAATCCACCACAGTTAATTTTGAGCGGACGCGCGTGCATAATGCACAGAGGAAAAAACGCTAAGCCTTGCACATTTCGACACGATGCAATTGGCGATGACCCACACCGAGGGGCCAGCGCTTTCCCAATCGACTACGATGCAAAATGCGGTTGCCATGGCGATGAATGCCGTTTCGTTTCTCACACGCGTTGTGACCCATTGCGCGCGTTACATAGGAGGACACACTTCAGTCAGTCGAACGCGGATCTTGTTGTCGATCAGATACAGACTCAATTTGGATATAATTGTTACGGATCGCCAGCCTTCCCAGTTCAGGATTAAGGAGAAACTCGAGACGTTGCCCCATTGGTAGACGATGAGAACAGATGGACTACTGGTATATGTTTAAAAGTGCGGCTTGAAAATATGTACATTTTATTCCAATGAAAATAACAATGTCGACTGGAATTACAACTCCGTGAAGAGAAATGAAAGAAAGTGACTGTTCGGTGGAAACATATGTAAAATGCAAGGACAAAAATTCAATACACATTATGACAGAGGACATCAATTGTAGCTGCCAGGAACGGAATCATAAGGAGGAATGAAGGGGAAACGTGTTTTCATGCAGAGTTAGAAATGCCGTTGTCAGTAGTTTCAACTCATCGGCCACTCATTGTGAGGTAGGATTAGGACAGCCGGAACGTTGACCGCCACTGTCAAGGGTTAACGATTTTCCAAAACGGGAAAAGCGACGGGATAGACCAATGGACTTGACGCTAGCAAGGGAGATCTTCCGAGTAGGTTCGACACGTTTACACGCCTGAAAGCAGGTGTTGCGGCATTTGGTAAGACTGTAACTCTTTCACTCATACATGCTAGCGATTCGTTGTGATTGCTCGGCCACGCCCCTAGTGTACGTCACAAAAGCGGCATGCGGATTACAGATGAAGCAAAAACAGTTGAATGAAACAAACCTCGCTTGGAAACCGACTGACAGAAACCATCATTGCGCTAAAGTGAAAGAAATGAGTAAATAGAATACTGAAAATGAAGTAAATGTGTGCGATAAGTACAAAAAGTTGACACGTATAATTCAGGCAAGAGCACATATACACAATCACGAACAGTCCGTTAGTGGAAATGAAAAGATTAGTACTCAGGCACTTGTGGAATACTCATCATGCAAACTCTTGAGAAAATGTAAAGTGAAAGACGAGTGTCGGAAGTGATGAAAGAGTAGCTGATCTTGAGGCCAGCGGATGAATCCGCCACAAGGACAAAATCATTCTGAAGGCTGTCATCCATCGGTTGCACAAGCTTGCCGTGCGCTATCGAGAGCACGTAGAAAACTCCTGACCTTCTCCAGCGTGGAATGGACTGTATCGCGGCGATTTTCCAACAAAAATCTCCCGGCTGTCTTCCAGCGGCTCTGTGCTTTCCAAACGTTTTCGTCCGCAGCAAGCACTCTGACGTGAAGGCGTCCCGTTGAAGTCAAACTCGTTGCTGTCTTTGAGGGAGCTAAAAACGCGGTAAACAAAAAGGCCCCTATTGCGTTGCGCCACCTTGTCTAGCGCTCTCCACGTTTTCCTCTGGAAGCTCTTCAATGAGGACAAAGTCACTCTCGTCCTCCTCCAGCCGTCGTGCCTTCAGGAACACCTAAGGCTAGGAGTAAAAGCAGGTCTTTAAAGTCATTAACCAACCTGTTTAATAATATCGCTGGAGGAACTGTTAACGCTAGCGCGCAGAATGGCATACGGTTGATCTTCACTGACGTTATGGATGCAAACAAGAAAAGTATCTCCCATGGATCTGGCACGTGGGTGGATTCCTAAATTGGGGTTCTTTTTAGATGTTTTGGGTTTTTCAAGGTACCTGGTGCGTCCAAATGTTCGGTGGATGTTGGCTCGACATCAAGTGATCGTCCATGGATTTGAGAAGACGACTGTGATTTCGGTGTGGTCGGAATAATTTCGATGGCTCTTCGCTCGGTTGTAGTTGACGTCGAGGTGGCTACAGTCGATGGTGATTGTATGAAGCCGGACGACGATGAAGTTCCTCCGCTTTTTATGATCGATGTGATCCAAGCGCGACTGCTAGGGTCCTAAAGCGATCGCATTTTATAGAAAAAGAGCTCGATGGTCTCGAACCGATCCCTTTTTCCTGATTAAGAATCGGCGAGTGGACCCGTTCCAGCATGCAACGGCGTCCATAATCGGCTCATTGGGCGGCAATACACGGTGGTTGCCAGAATCGGAGGAAGACGATGTCGAGTCAGCTGGTTCTGGATGAGAAGGTCCTCCAGGAGCTGCGCCCACGCTCTCTTCGATGAGTACGTACTCCTCAGCGGTATCTGCGTTCTTTCCGGTGGCCGAAAGCGCTGCCTGGATGACACTGCGTACGGTGCTGCTTGACTCGGCATGAACAACAGTAGGAGTATCATCAGCGTAGAGTCCAGTTATTCGTAGAACAAATATCTGTCTTTTGAGCATGGGGATCGGCTTGACCACGGCATTCTAAAGATTTTTCGTTATCTGAGCAGTACATATTCACCACTAACCGGATCAATTTTCAAGGTTTGGTAGGCAAGCTTCTGATCTAGGTTGCAGTGAGCCTGACTGTCCTCGTCGTGCAGATAAATGTGTTCTTCTTGTTCAAATCGAGACCGAATGAAAAGCATAGACTGATCGATGGCTTGGTTGGCTGGCGTTCGGAGAGGGAGATGTCGATATCCCGGTCGCAAACATCTTACAGGAACGACTCTTTGAGAAATTACACGCCCGTTGCTGGTGCTATCACAAACAGCAAATCGAATGAATGCTAGATCCAAGAAGGTAATCCTAAAATGACGAGCAATGATGATATACCAAAAGGCGGCTAATTACAAACCTGAAAGTTGCTGTGTGATTCCACATAGGATTGACCGAATTCCGGCTAATTGCTTTCGTTTTTTCCTTTGCACAGTCGGGAGAAATTCCTATTATTTCAATCTCAACGTATGGACTAGCGTGGTGCTGATTGGGAAAAACGTGCTGGCCGGATATCACCTGAACAAAAGAACATGCAAGGTCTCCTTCAAATATGAATGTACCGTTAGGGTCAAAATGATGGCCGAGTGTTGGGCCAGTTCTTTGGACAGTGGGTTGAATTTGCGGTACAGTGGATGTGATGGATCGTAGAGTACACGCGGTTTCAACGTGTAGCCGCAGTTGGCTGACTGTTCAAACATCGCCGCATTGACCGCCATGGCCACGTCCGCAGTTTGGAAGTTCAGAGCCACCATCTGCAAGCCAAAGGACCAGTACAAAACCGGGTTGAAGTTTGACGAGTCAATGCGCATGCCGCCGGGATACGTTCGGACAACATGATCCTTGGTGTAGGCGATACACTTAAGAGCGTGCTTGCGACACAGCTTTCTAGCAGAAGCTTCATTAAGTGAAGTGACTTGGTAGCAGGAAGCGTTGCTGTTTGGTCGAAGTTGAGGTGATGAAGGCACAAATGAGTCTTCACCGCCCCGGCTCATGTCGCTTATCTGGTTGCTACTTTTCTGCCGTCTAGGTGGAGTTCCCGCACCGAGAAGGTTGGACGCTGCTCTCGATCTGTTAGCCACGGGCATTGCAAGGCTCGTCGATTCATCAATAAGACCCTTTTTGCTTGTCACTTCAGTAAGCGGAGGGAATCCCTTAAACCTATATGTCATCGACATTGTCTTTACTAATAAATACCTTGAACTTGACTGCCTGAACATAAATAACCAGGTCGGATAGTTCAGGAGCCAGCTGCAAACCCGTTTGCTGCTTGCGAACTTGAGTTCGGCTTGACGAAACTGAGTAACCGTAGATGTTGTCATCTTCGTTCTTGAGATCGTATGGTACAACCGAACCCTGAAAAAATAGCCGTGTTTATTTTTGGGCGGACAGCTGAAGCCCTACCGTATTCAGCAACCCTTTCGTTATGCTCTTTCGACCGTCGCTGTTGTCGCTGTTCAATGAATCCTGTTTTGTTGCTTGCTGTAGCTTCGCTTCTCGCTTCGATGAAGCTTTTGGACTGTCGGTATCTGTACGCTCTGAAACTTAAAACAATTTGTGAATAGCGGACTTATGATACGAATATCATTATACTTATTTGGGTTGTTTAAAACAGTTTTCTTTATCTCGTTTTATATTAAAAACCATAATTCGTAATGCCTACCATCAACGTCGTCGTCTTCCGGTTCCTCCTCATCCAAAAATTCATCAAGATCGTCATCCTCAACTTCGTCAACGGTGCTCGATTCATAGGAATTCTTGCTCTGCTTGCGATGGAGTGCGATCTGGGTATCTCCTCGCACGAGTGTTCTGTCGTAGGACAAGCCTGCCGAAGGTTCCGCAATCATCTTCTTGTTCTTTATCAGGATCTTATTCTGAAGCTGCCACGGAGATGGTAAATGTGCTTGGTCGGAGTAGTCCACGTCGAACAAAAAGTTCGTCACCAGCTTATCGCCCAGCACGGTTTTGAACATTTGTGCCATCTTAGCCTGCTGCTGAAGGGAGCAGTGGTTTTCGATGCTGAGAATAACTGGGAGACTGCTAGTTATGAAGGCACTCTTCTTGATGATGTCGACCACTTGGCGGAAGCTGATTTTCGATGTGAACGTGTGACCATGATAGATGAGAGGCAGGCCGTCGTCTCCATCCCAGCAATCAAGTTCCACACAGCGACAGCCTGTTAGCAGGACTTGTCGGTACATTTCGGCAGAAGATTCTCCTTTCAACTGGTGCCCGGTGAGATAAGTGTTGTGACTGGAGCAGATGTAGTAGTAGGACAAAGGGTAGTGGAGAGAGCTCTGGTCCACTTCGACAGATTCAGGAACAAATGCGAAGTTAGCTGGGTCACAAAGAAATCTGGCAAATCCCTCGAAAGACATTTGCTGCTTATTCCGGCAGACCGGATCTGGTTCATGTTCCTGCAATAGGACTAAACGGTCGACAATTCAAGATGCGTCAGAATACCTGGATGAGTCGCACACAGTACGTCTCGTCCACTTGCTCCATTTGATGTGTCAAAATGAACTGTTTCAACATCGGCGGCGTCAAGAAAGAGCTTCTCGAAGTGTCCATGAGTCCAGTACTACAAGTGAATTTTCTCAATACCTGCCTCGTTACCCAAGGACCTACCTGTTCACACTCGCTATGGCCAATGCGTTGTAAATCTTTTGTTGCTTCTCATTTATGTGGGCGGAATGCGACGAGTTCCGTGTGAGAATGTCTAAATATTTTTTTCATTAGCCTTTTTGTTCATATTTTACTTACCATTCGGTAAAAAGTCAACTGCTGTTTGTCCGGAAACGGAATCCAGTCGGGATTGCATTCGAGGACTGTGCTTGTCCCTGTCTCGCTTTTGAACGTGTCCATTCACATTTCCATTCATAAGACACTCGTTGAACACATCCCTTAACCAGATATAACGAACGCGGACTACTTTAATCCTTACTTTAGATCTTTCCTCATGCGAATGCTGAACAAACGGTACAGTTCGACGAACTCGACCAATGACACAGGCTTCTCCTGGAATTCTTTTCCCGACGGACCGTTGAGACCAGACACCTGTCCACTGCTGCTGATGGAGCCCGAATTCGGCGTTTCACCTCCGCGAGACCTCCACGACTTTATCGAGCGGCCTCCAACGCTTCGGCCTCCGTAAGAACTGCTCGTCGGAGTACGCGAACGAGGGGTGTACAGCGAGTCGAGGTCTCCAGCGTCACTCATCGCAGTATCTCCACGTGGTTTGAGGAGATAGCCAGGACTATTCGGTCCAGGAGGTCCACTTTGACTCGACATTTGACTCTTAATAGAGGGCGGTCGAACCTGAAAGCTACCTTATGCCAAATTCAGTAAATGTGCAAAACTACCAGAGGAGACTGAGGCTGAGGGCTCTGGCTGCGACTACCGTCCTTCGAAGTTCCTCTCATCCGTCTTGTCACAGCAATCGTCATCTGCTTCAAGCGACTTCGCGCACCACCTCCGTCAGTCGACGAGGATGAGTCTACTGGACGCGAGTTGCAGGATATCGTTTGGTTAAGACCTAAGATAACACTGACGCTCAGTACGAACGATTAGTTTTACCTCTCCATCGTTCCACTCTGCCTCCAAAGGCCTGCAAAGCATCGAAAGGTCGAGGTCCGCTGATCTTGCCTTCATCGTTCCCGGCTTCCCGTTCACTTTCGTTGTACAGCTGCAGGTACAACTTTTTGAGCCACAAAACCCGTCTATCAGCATGCTTGTGTTGTTCTTGGATGTGTTGAACTACGGTTTGGAGCCCAACCATCCAATAATGAGCAATCTGTTGAGGTGCCAGGAAGTAGAGAAACTCGTTGTCTGAGAGGACGCATCCGAAGGAAATGGTCCAGCAGAAGACCGGAACGGACATTTCCTCCGCGCTGTGGCGTCGATAGATGGCCTTGAATTCGCATGCTTTTCAAAACAGATAGTTCTAGAAAGGACATACCTCGATGTCCAAATCGTACGAATCAACTGTCTCCACAGATTTAGCATAGCTCAAGCGAAGAAATCCCTCGTCGAGGCCGGTGCTCGCCGATCCACTTGGACGAGGACTAGGACAGGACGTCGGTCCGGTCCTTGCGGAATCGGGCAGCTGCTGCATGTTGGGCATCGTAGAACCCTGTTTGCCAGAGCCACCACCGTCTTGAGCTTTGGACTAGAAAAGAATAAATGGGTTACACGGTCTTCTTTGTTTCAGTGCCTTTTCTTTCCCTTCCTTGCTTGCACCGTAGGCTATTTTATGCCACGAAATCACGCCGCAACTGGAGTCCAGCTTCATCATGCACAGCACACTTCTTCCGGTGTCAGGATCGTAGTGAATAACGGTGGTTCCGTGCTGAAGTCGTTGGATGACGTCGAGGTCGAACTTGTCCGTGTCCAGGGGAATCAGCGTCACGCCATGCGAAGATCCACGAACCTGTTGCACTGGTTCGAATGGCTTCACTTCGTTCACCTCCACTTCTAAATCACAACGGGACGTGCGAGAAATTGCAAAAGTTTTCTAACCCTTATTTCCGGCTGTCACGCTCACGTGAGGCGTCGACGTTGCTGGAGCTTCGACGTATTTCATAAGATTCCGACTGTGTCGATGGAACAACTCTAGATTGTCGAGTACTATGGCGACCAGGTTGATCTTATCCGCATTGAGAAGACCGCCCACGCCAATCCGCGACGAGAAATGGTCGTCACCGTTGCAGTCGCTCATGAACTACGGTAGACGTGAGTCAAAGTTTCCCATGGAAATACACTTACCTGCAATTTTTCCTTGTCCCCTTCGTGACCAATGACAACGACATTTGGCATGTCGTTGACAATCGCATAAAGATCGCGCAGGAACACACCGAAGAAGGGTATGAGACGACACTGTGGCATGCGGAGCCCCCGCTGGACGGCCTCTAGATACGGTGGACTGGGTGCGGCTTGATTGCTCGGAAGGAGCATTTCACAGAACTGGAAAAGTCACGTTGATACGGTACTCCATAAGACTCTTTCATACATGTTCGTATTGTTGTTTTTCCTCTGGACGCAGTGACAGCCAAAAGGGACGCAGCTTTTCACTCTTCAGGCCCATCAAGATCTCGACAGCAGCATTGAAATTTCCTAGAAACATTTGGAATTTACTCTTTGCGCAATAATAAAAATTTGTTTACCAATATTCCAGCATGTTTCGATGATGCGCATAATGGAGACAAGCGCGATCTTTCTATCGTCATGAGTGGGCTGACTCACAATAACGTGGGTAATCCAGGAACTGACCTGAAGGACCACAGATTGTTTTATGTTCTTTTCGAAATGAGGGTCAAACCTCAGAAAGCCTTTTGACCAAATTTCGGACCGGACTCGGATTGTCGATAACAGGTACTGAGGTGAGGTCGCAGCTGACGTAGCGAACGTAGTCCATGGGACTGATTCCGTAGAAAAGCTGGTATTCTGTGGCCGACAGCTGAAAGGCGACCTCCTCGGGGAAGTGTAAGATGTATTGCAGACGCTCCAGCTCCAGGCGGAATAGAGTGATTGGTTCATCGTTCAAAATGAATCCCGCTGCTGTCGAGGCACTTGATGATGTTGAAGCGCTCCGTGATGAGACTAAAGAACACGTTGTGAATTGGGAAGCAAATATCAAGAAGCAATAGTTCCTTACTCAGTTGACAGACCCAAACTAGGATGGAATTTGGATCAGGTTTGTGCTCAGGTGGTGCAGATGAAGGAGTCAGCGCCGAAACCAAACGCCCAACTACCTTTGACATTTGATGGCTTATCAGTTTTAGAGAGTTGGAATGAAAGCCTCGACAAACTCAGCTTCGCTCCTCACGCCTCATCACATATTGAGTGTGCCACAGTTAGAGCAACCTTAATGAGCACAGCGATACGGTCGTCGCGGTACAACTCGAAAGTACAAGCAAACAACGGGCCTTGGGCAAGGTATGCCGAGTGTGAATCGGACTCGTAAAATTTGGCGACCGCAAGTAAGTGCTCCGAAAGTCTCATAGAGCCGAGACGACCTCGAGGGAATACGGAGAAATCGAACTAAACTATACCGCGCGGGTCGCATTATTCTGACGCAAAAGATGTTAAGGCGTCTGCGAGCAACCTACTACGAGGGCTGGTGCAACAAAATTCATTGACACTTCTCGACACGACGGAGAGGAGCGGCTACGATTCGCGCATCTTAGGGATACGCCAATTTGGATGCATTCGATGTTTGTTGTTTTCGGTGTTTCTCTATTGAATAGCGAGCAAATCGTCGCCGAAGGGAGTACGACTTCCCTTTTTCTTGGCCTCGTGAACTTGGCGCCACGCACGCTTTTATTTGCGCACTGGTTCTCCCCAAACGTCTTGACGCTCCCATCGTACACTAATGCGCTCCTTCACTTGTGGCCGAAGGTTGCAAGCTCAATTGTTTCCGATGGGTTTCCTTATTTGAGGGGAATTAATTTGATTTCCGCGAAACGTGGGCACTTATAAGAAGATGGAAGCAGTAGGGAGAAACCCCTGCTGTTAGCGCGCCTACCAGGTAGCGCGGGCCAGAGACCGCCGCTCTGGAGCCCTATGCAAAGGACAAAAAAGTCGGCATTATCGGAACGAGAGAGCGTTTCCTTTAACCCGTAGGGCTTTCCGGCTCACACGTCGTTATAAGGGGGAACAATCAGGTCGGCGGTTCCTATTCCTAACGCTGATGTAATTACGATAAAAATGTTTGCCTGAATAGTCATAAGCTGTCAATCACAACATTTCCGGCCATCGTTATTTTTATTATTGTCCACAAAGCCATAACGACAATTGCTTGATGGGCCGCCGATCTGATGTTATGTCTTAGACCAAAAGAGCTGCTTAATTGATTCCCGAAAGAAGATGACCGCTCAGCCGTGGTTATAGAAATGATGCGCGTTCCCCACTATAATTGCTCATGAGGGCAAGAAACGCGAAACTATGGCCGGAGAATTCGCACAGACATAGAAATTCCGAAAAAACGGAGCGCAGTCCGGATGCTCGGGCACGAGGTGGTCGGACTGAAAGCCAGATCTATGAACATAAGCTAGGACAGAGGATCGCTCACACGCATAATTACTTGCCCGAAAAAGGGGAAAAGAAAAGGGAAACTAGAAGTTATCTGGAAACGGGGTATCCAATTACGTGCGGACGACAACGAGCCATGAATTCTATTGTGAATTAGAGGATGTTTGTTTATTGCGGAAGCGGGGAGCAAAAACACCCCTGAGGCCTGATGATTCAATGCTCGCAACACTGCACTGGGCCAAAAACAAATAGAATTCGAGCAGCGGCGCAATTGTTCACCGATGTAACATCGATTAAAAGGGAATTTGCCCTCAAGGAGACTGTTCGAGGAGGAGAAGCGAGAGGAAGGGGTTGTCGACTGCTTTGCGGTTTCCAGAGTGAAACGAAGGGAAGCAATAAAAAGTCTGACAAAAACTTTGCTCAGCCCTTACCAATCCAATCATAAAATTGAAAGCGTCAAAATCAAACACTGACTAAGCACAAACAGATTTCAGTCAAACAAACGTTGACTAACGTTGTCTTAGCGCGTCTACAAGTGTTAAAGATGTCCAATGGGTGTTGTTGCATAGGTGGAAAATGAACCGACCTGACGCAATGTCGAATATCGACCGGCGGGGCATCACGTTTGACGTGTTCAGGGACTTCTGAATTGAGTTGCTCGCGCTGTTCTGCATGATCTCCCAAAGAGTCATGGAGATCGATTTGAGGGCATTGTAGGAGGGCGCTGAAAACGTTCAATTGAAAATGTGTGCTGGCTTAGTGCTGGTTGTTCGCTCGCTTTGACAGTGCACTCGGGTGATCTGCAATGGTGTTAGAGGAGGTGAAACAGATGTGTCTCCGCATGTGAGAAGGGCGAGGAAAACGATGAAGAACGCGAAATTCTCCCAGGCAACTGGAGGCACTGTAGTGCGAACGCGGGAAAAGCCAAACAGGCGCCACCGCAGGAGCTCCCTCCCCTTCGACGGCGATGAACCAATCGGAAGAAAACAATTATCTTTTCAGGTGAGTCACTAGAAAGGCGTACGGGCACGGCGGTTCGCGCTCGCTTATAGCTGGCCAGCGGCGCTGAGGACGTAGTGCGCGGGGAAGGGGACGTTACTCATCAATTAGATGCGGGCTCACCGATCAGCTGCCATTTGGCACCGCGAAACTCGAGAAGTAGCTGGTGCTTTGATACCCCTCCACCGACGCGCCACTGCTGGAGCGTGGACGCGTGCTGCCGCTTCAGAACTTGCTTCGTCACCCCGTCCAGCAGACAGAGTGCCGAGCAGCTCAAACAGAGTAGACGAACTGTCTGAAACATGAAAAGTGGACGTGCTCCACTATTTGCTCAATTACTTACCTTCCTCAAGGTTCTCCCGTGGACGAGTTCCTTTACCTGGAACACTTTGCAGCCGAAGGCGGGCAACTTCTTCGCCGTCTAAGCTTGTCTTTACGCACAACTCTAAGGAGCTCACTAACCTGGATGTAGAGTTTCTTCATTCCCAATTCGCTCTCGTAAACTTGGCTGTGAAACAACTTCCGCTTTCGTTCCTAAATTGCGCTTTCTGTGGTTAGGGTTAAGTTTTGATCCTTACTTTAACAAGTTTCACCGTTCGTCTGTCCCCCCTCAAGTCGACCGGGAGGCATTGTGCTTGAATCTCTGCTGACATCACGGTGTCCGGGTCTGTTATGCATCTCAGGAATGCGGCCGAGCGGCTCCGCTGCTCCTGTTCAAACACCGACGTTTTGCGCGTGAAACTGAAGAAGGAACTAGATTATTCACATAGGGACATTTCGTGGGACAAGTACTTATTCGCGCTGTTGTTCGGAACTCTCGGAGGGGTGCAGTAGAGAGTCTGGTCGACCTCCCAAGGCGTTACCATGATCTTCTGCGCCAAGTCTCGAATTCTTCCAAATTGTCCTTTGAGCAGATGCCGACGAATCGTCTGTGTTCTTTTGTTGTTGGGCCAGTTCTCTTCCACGCACAGCTGGATAGACGCCAGCATGGCCGCCTCGTCTTTCGGACAAGGAAGTGACCCGCTGATCACCTGGTCTTGGAACTACAAACATCGTTACAGGAAGGCAAAGCAAAACTACGCACGTCTAAGTACTCATCGTTGATTCTTTCATCCGATTCGAGACTAGACTCCTGGTCCGCTTCCTGAACCACATATCCTATATGAAGAAAACCTTTCCAAACCATTTGAGTGCTGACAACATGGATAATTTCGGCACACCAATTTTTGACAGTAGGGTGTTGCGGGGAATTCAGAATTTGCCGCAACACGTCAGCGCATTCTTTCATTGTCGACACAACATTACCATTTTGTTTCGTATAAACAGCGAGCAAATTGAGAATGAGCTGCCGAACGCATTGGAAGTCCGGATTCATCTCGGTGCCCATGGAAATCAGGTGGATCGGACTCTGAAGAGGATATATCAGACTGAATGTTGCCATCGAGACCGTACTTCTCTATCAGGGACTCTTAGACTGTCACCGGAAGATCGGGAAATGGCCCTTTTAGGCAACGGTATTCGTGTTCCGATCGTCGACGCTCTTTTACGCAGCACAAAACTGAACAGGAACGGTCCAGAATTGTCAGATGCGATCGATGTTCCTGCGGAAAAGGTCGAGAGTCTTAGGCCTCCTGAGGATCGACTCGACCGCTGACTCATTGCCGAACTGGCCCGCGAGCTCCATCCTCCCATGGAGCTTTCTGAGCAATGACACAATATACGATTACAGTAGACTGGCACTCGGACAAACCGTCAGACGATTTCCGCGAGGACATTTGGGTGCCATTTCCAGTTAGGAGCAGTGGAGCGCAGTCTGAAACTTCGCTTCCAGAAAGCTCGGGTGAGTTCACAAAGTAGCCGAAGTCGAACTGGGACAGTGCAGAGGGACGTCTTATCTCGATGAGCGGAAGTCCGGGAATAGCCTGTGGGCTTGAGGGTCTACGAGCGTCAAAAAAATTGGTCGAAGGGGGGTCTCGGTCGTCGATGGGATTCGTCATAGGAATGGGAATTGGCGACCGTGGGGGAGAAGCACCGTGCACCTCCAGCTCTGGGAGGTAGTTGTAGCCCATGAGCTTCGCTTTACACTCTCCATTGGAGTCCTGCTGGCCATTATTTTTATATGTTTGTCTCAAAGCGTCACGCCGGGTTAGAGGGTAGTTTTGCAGTTTCTTGGCAAATTCCAGCACTGCATCCGACCCACTGGTGTTGCTGTCGGGACTCGAGTCTCCTAAAGTGGAACGCTTGAGTATTCCAAGCATAGAAGAGCACAAACTTCGGCTGTGCCTCTTGCAAGGGTCGGTTCCCATGCGACCCCTGAACAGCGACTGGATGTACTTGGGAAGGTGCTTTTGAACACTGCTCGAGGAAGAGTTAGTCTTCTTCGAACGGTTCGACCCACTACTTGTGTCTGTGCCCAAACGCTTTCTTCTCTCCTTCGACCTGAGATCTTTTGCGCCGCTACTGAGTCGCTTTGGTCGCAATATTTCGACGCTGCTGCAACGGCGCCACGTAATTATAGTTGTTTTCGAGCGGAAAACGAGTCAGATTACCTCGATCTACGAATATGCACGCGTCGAGACATTCGAGATCCATTATCAACCCGCAGAAAATTTTTGTCTTTCTTGTTATCCTCCCTTCTGTCAAAAGATTTAGATTTCACAAATCCCCTGAAAAGCGCTTGCGACGGGAGGAGGGGAAATTGGTTTTTACCTGCCACCCTTAAGGCTACAGCTGGAATGTGCGCGTGGATCGTTAATGGACTTGTGAGCTTGGTTGTCCACCACGGCAACCCGTTTCTTGACCACTAGTCCCAGATCCCACGACAGTTTGTGCAGCAGTAGCCTGAGCAAGAGCGTTGAGTCGAGTACTAGTCCAAGTTTGCAAAGATGCGCCTCCAGATTATCTAGGTTGAGAAGAAGATTCGCCACGTTCTTCATCTCGACAGTTCCGGCATTTGTCGCCTGTAAAGGTAAGATGACTGAGCGTTCTACAGGGCTCATACATTTTCTGCTTCGGTTTGTGCCGCCACATGGTCTTCTCCTTCTATGGCTGGAGGCGAAGCTGCGCTCGGCGACTCTTCGGTAATTGGCTCCGTTGTTGAGGAGTGCTGAGACGTTTT
>KN172215.1:0-11818 GCA_000757755.1 Steinernema glaseri
TACCTTCAGTACCGCGCAATCTGCGCGCATGCCCCGGTTCTCGTCTTATATTATTAAGACTACCAGACAGATCAGCGTGGAGAGTTGTCTGTGTCTACTACTCCAACGACTATAAAAACAACCTACTGTCGGCAGTAGATGAGAGAGTATCCTCCTCGACAGTCTCCTTGTTGGCGCTGGTAGCATCTGTGGATGAGCTGGACGCTTGCTGGTCATCAGGTACGGGAGCCATGGTCATTGGAGTCTCCTCTTTCTCGACGTTCTCACCGACCGCCGGAGCGACCATCTCCGCATCCGTCATTGCGATGTGCGAAGGGCGACGCTACAAACCTGAAGCATTGGTTGTGAGACAATGCGGGTGGCGAATGCGCGATAAATCGGCCGTGGCGACGATCCCCAAAGCCAAGGAGCATTGGTGGCGTTCGCGCCCACAGCCCTATGGTCCCGACGCGATTTGGGAAACATGGCAGTTCCATGGGTTCGACAGAAGGGGTTCGGAGCGGAGCCACGAATTAACAAGGAGACGGTGTCGGAGATAGGAGATAAGCTTTGGAGACTGAGAAGTGTGACATTTATGTGCGGATGTTAAGACGAATAACTGGGGCCTCTTTGAGGCACAAGTCTTGAAGTGCTTCGATAACGGGCGCCGCAAGAGAAGAGTGGTGGTGAAGAAGAGGGAAACCACTACGTTACCAGAAGGAGTTTCTGGGGGTGACCTTTCTAGGGTACCAAGTCCAGAAGAATCAACTCCTACTTGCCCTAACACGAAGATTGCGTCTAAACTCCACAGGCGTTGTTGAAGAGCTGGCTTTCATCCTCAGGTATTTCCAACCTTCTGAACACTATCAGCCCTATCGCAGAAAAGAGATCACCAGATCTTCCCTGACGAAACACGAAAGACTCGCTGAAACTGTTTTACTTGCAATAGGCAATGGTTGCAATATGCAACAATAATATATGTACAACCGAACTTGATTCCTTCTTCTTGCGGCTTAACTCACTTGCCCTCGCGACTGTTGCTCGGCCAAGTGATCTTCGGGCAATACCTGCAAAGAGAGGATATATAGCCACACCTACCTCTCACTTACTTCAACGTGTGGTTGGCGAAGCCGCTCGCTCCACACTTCATGCAGGGACGCATACGTGCGATCTCTGGACAGTTTTTGTTGGTGTGGCCTGTATCAGGCGAAATACCACGGGCCCTACAGAAGCAGCAGGACGGAGACATGGCACGGAGAGCGGTAATCACCGCGGCTTCTGACTCGAAGGCATCGAAGAGTGCCGCGAGAGAGGGCGCGGACCACGACGGGCTACGACAACGAGTAGTGGCGTTCGGCGCCTCGGCAATCACCTCAGGCGAAGGAGGCATCTACCTGAAACGGACGATGACAGATCACGGGCAGAGATTACGGAAATTACCACAAAACATGATATTAAATAGGTCTAGAAAACCTATTAACGAATCAGAAAAGCTGTAGTACCTCCGCTCCCGCGAATGGCGCACTTTTAAATGAGGGCCCAAAAAATTCCTGCAAAACGACAAACTTTCCCTTCGGGAGTTTCCTACAAAATTTTATGAAATGTTGCGAGTATTAAGGAAGACGAAATGCACAGAATCACTTCACCTAACGAGTACAAGCGTTTCTCTCCGAAGAGTGTAACTCCTACCGACGTGTCACGAGTCGATAGAATGACTACTCTTCGGGCCGTCGTCGAACCCCTGACCTCCCGCGTCCCGTCCTAACAGCATCGCAATGAGCCATAGAGCTTGCTGAATGAACGTCCTTGATTTCACTGTTATGCTTCGCCTTGATTTTGCACAAACGAACGAGAGAGGTGATCCATATGGTCTGTTGCTTTCTAAGACGCAGAAGGAGCCAATACTTTCGATCTTAAAGGTTAATATACCGGGTCTACGGTTCATCTCCCTTCTTTAGCCTTCCATAAGGCTTGACGTAAAGTTCGGCGAGAATCCCAAATAAGGTGTACTTTGTCCAACCTTTCAACGTATTTACAGCATATATTAAAATATTATAATATCCATACGATATACCCAGTATTAGTTCTAGTACACAACTGAAAACTCCTTTGATTTGGAGGATACGTAGAAATCTGTCTTCGAATATGTCTCCGGTCACTTTTTCAGGAGGAGTTTTCTGACGTTCCCATTCGTGACACCGTTCGATGCCGCCTGAAGAGAACTGATCGTTTCTGTTTGGTCGGCCAGTCTAGCACTCATATCGGCCAGGTGATCACACATGTTTCGCATTTGTTCTTCGTAGCCAGCGCGAACCGTCTCTAGGTCGTCCTGCAAAGAGCGTTGATAACATCTGAGACCAGACAGAATATGCAAGAAAGCGTCTACGATCTGCAAATCACTGCCGTTTACATGTCTGTCCTTATACATTCAGACGAGAACACCTACTTGTCTAGACAATTCTTTGAGTGAGAATACCTACTTGTCTAGACAATTCTTATACAACTTACATTGAGCTCTACGGCTTTCGCAGCGTAGTTTTTTGCTTCTTCGCGGAACTTCTCCCGCTCTGCTACGGTAATTTCGATATGTCTCTTGATGATTTCACACTGAAACAAGCAAACTTCAATCAGTTATTAATGAAACGAGGGGAGTACTTCATTCTGGTAATAATTCGCGCGGCTCCTGACGATCTGAAGCTGATTTACGAGGTCCGAAATCTTGTCTTTGTAGTGAGTATTCAAAAGTTTCATCTCCGCTTCACATCGATGGATTGTCGTACAATTATTGGATGCTGCTACTCTGAAACGAGCTACTATGAGAAGGAACGTAACGGATTCAAGCTAATCCCTGGTTCTACCTTGCAAGTGGTAAACAGGAGTTTAAATCCATTTGGTCATAACTCAGAAAGGAATAAAAACTCACTTATCCGCAAGGGCCGACTCCAATTTCATCTTCAAAAGTGCGATGTCCACTTGATTCTGCTCCTTCTCCGTCTCCATCACCGCTAAGCGTTTCTGTGCGTTCGCTATCTCCGCTTCATAGAAAACGATCCGTTGGCGGTGCTCTTCCTCCTTCTCCGCGCCATTCGATGTGTCTGGGTCCGCAGACGTAGACGTCTCCGCTGTCTCCAGGTCCACTTCCTTCTCTTCATCATCGAATGGATTCGCTGGCTTCGGACTGGGTTTTGGCGTTGCCGACGTAGAAGGAATCTTCAGCGAGAGACGCCGCATGGGATTAGCGGTCAGCTTGCGATTAAGGAGTTGTTTATGGTGGTTGCAGAGCATGTGAATGTCAATGCAGTGGCGGGAAATGGTCTGGAAGGACTGCTGCACACAGTCGTTAACGCACTTCAGCTTCTTGGATGCCGTTGGGATTCGGTTCTCCACGAAGATCTTCTTCACGAAGCTTTCAGCCACCACAGATGCGCAGTTCGCCAGCCGCTCCAGCGAGCGGACCACTTCATCAGCGGCGAGGTCATCAATGTTGGAAGCGTCGAAAAGTTCTATCGTATTCTTGAACAGAGCGACCATATCGATAAAGTGGCTTCGCCACTTCTGGTTGAGTTCGTCGAGATTTGCCGTACACCACTGGACACGTGATTCGGTGTCGATGCTGATGTCGAAGAGCGGAAGCACTTTGCCCTGGAACGTTAATAATGAAGTTGTATAGGTCACCATAAGCTAGAAGCAGATTTTTAGGGTGGATTGGAGGGTGTAGTCTAGAAAGCAGCGAAATCTGTTCCAGCCCAAGTATATGTCATCCCTGTCCCCTAAGACTACAAAAGACTCCAAACGGAATTTTTACTCCTCGACGATCACAGTTTAGAAGTTTTATTTATAAAGCGTCTTCCACTTACCGAGCATTCCTGAAGAACAACGGCGAACGTAGTTGCGAGTTCTGCCACGTCGTCTTTGACCTGGAAATGAAGAAGGCATCTTCCAGATCAACATTCGGAATGCCTTACCTGTCGAAAATCCTGATAGCTAACCACATTTTCAGCGAATCGGTCTAACACAGGCACTAACCCCGTGAAAGATTCGCTGGCATGAATAAGGCTTTGGGAGTACTGTTCTATAGAACTTGGTAAGGGTTCGAAGCTGATGTCACACGGGTAAAGTTGAGATCGCTGACCCAGCGTGGTTAGTAAGTTGATCCAGCCGGTTACTATGTTCTTCAAGCGCTTCACGAAGTCCATTACTAAACCATGGGACTACGAATAGACAAACATTTAAATCTTTTCTAACCTATAGACTTAAGTTCATCGGTCTCCAGTTCCACGAAAGTGGAGTCAACATGTGCACGGATCAGCTCTTCGGCAACATTGATCCCAGCCAAGCAGCTCAAGGGGCTTGAAAGACGATTCGCGGGGGCCTTCCCTTGTCGGACTGCGAGACGGTCGTTCTGCTGCATGAGTTCCTCGTTTCGCGTCTGCAGTTTCGCTATCATCTCAAGCAGCTTCGTATTATCTGATTTTTTTTCGTCGATAAGATGATTCGCTATCGCGATTTCGCTTTTGTGTTTCTCTTGGAGGGTGAAAATCTAAATGCTTGATCTTTATGCTTGTTGAAGGCTATCATGTTTGAGATTCCTTTCGCATTTTCAGTCACCAATGCCTGTCTAAAGGCTACAGCACAGCGATCTCCAAAATTGACCGTAATCAAAGTCTAGACATTATGACTCACCTCATTGTGCAGTTCGGCATTCTCTGCCAATTTTCTAGACAGCTCCTGCTCCAGTAGACCACTGTCGATGGCGGCGTGATCGAACGTCTTCGAGTGTTTCATCTCACTCTTCTTCTTGCCTTTCTTCGGCGGCTGTAGTACATCAGTACTCGCCAACGACTCCTGTAGCTTCTCTATTGTCTTCACCAGGGCATCATTCCGCGCGCGGAGCTCATCGAACTCGCCTTCGAGACGTCGAAGCCTCGAATCCTTTTCATTGGCTTCCGACTGGAGGTGTGAGTTTCGAGTCTGCTCTTCGATAACGGCCGACTTCAGAACAGGCACTTGGGCACGTAGCTGAAAGAGCGCAAGTATTAACTCGGAAGAATATATGGAGAAAGACTCTACACTGTCTTCTCATTAAAGGTCAAGCAGTCTCAGGCAGCACATAACTACAGTAGTAGTTCCTAATAGCAGATAGTTCTCGTCCGAAAAGACAACAAGAAGATAGAAGACAACAGGCAAATCAGAAAATGCCCCAGGCGTAAACCTCCATCTTTCGCCGTAAACAGCCAACAGCACATACAAAACAGTCTAGACGTTTGAGTCTACGTCTCAGACTCACCTTGGCATACTCGGCGGCTAAACGCTGGTATTTCGAGTTGATATCAGCATTTGAAGAGATCGTCGACATCGGCTCGGAAATAATCACCTGGAACGGAGGGGAATGCGTGAATCAATCGATCTGTCTTTGTTTATAAGCGAAAACCGAGAATATGAGGAGCGCGGGCAACGTCATCACAGCGACGCCGACCACACACGTCGGAAGTCATCCATCGTCGTGCGCAGACAGAGAGCCTTCCAGCGCCTCAGGCGAACGACCTTGCGCACAGCCTCATTCCAAGACGGTCTCTGATTCGATTCGAACGGTGGAGGCGAAATTGATCGATCGCGGACTGCCAGCGTAATGGACGTTGGGAAATTGCGGACTTGGCGATGCTTTTAATGGAATTCACTCTTCGTGGTCATAGTAGAAACAGAGTGTGTGGGTTACGGTAAGGGGTTACGGTAAAGAAAGAAAATATCATGAAGAATAGAGATGTATGATCTCTTCTCCAACACAAGAGAACACTATCTATATGTATACCCAAAGTAAAGTGTGAACCCCTTTGGTCATCCTCAAACGTAGATCACGTAGATCGCGCCTTTCTCGTATACCGCTCGTACCGTTACGCACCGCACTTGCTGTTTGGTCCTTCAAAGCTATTGATTTCTCTTCCAATAAGTCAAAAGAAAGAAAAGGAAGTAATTTCTGGAAGGTTCTGAACAATGATCAGGGAACGAGATAGCACCTTATAACAATCGACAGAAGCAAGGTAGCGAGAGTAGTGGACATGATGGGGTGCAGAACGAACTCAAACTATCAATATTATCACACATCTTTGGTGACCTCTGGATGAAGAAGTGCCGCACCTTCACACGACTTGGCACTAGAGCTGTGATTCTCTCACACTTCTGTCCACGAGCTCTTGTGCATAGCATAAGATCGCCATCGATTTTAGGAAGTTTCAAAAACAGGTTGAAGAGAAATTCTCAGACGATGCTATGGAATCTGTGGGGAAAGGGGGTGGGGAAAGCACTAGGCACAATGAGGTACAGAACGAGATCGGGCAGAGCCGCTGAAAAGATGCCGCATCTCTGGAATGTTATCTTAAGTGTACCGGAGTCTTTAGAAATGTTTAGATTGCAGCCAAAGTTCCCTTGTATTGCAATTTCAGAAGACTACAAGGCAAAAGGACGACAACCAGATCATGTGACGTTGCATGCAGCGTACATATAAAGCGTATAAATTTGGATATGAGGACTTTTTCCTTATGTGTTATTATTAGATGAAGGCTAAACCACCAATGACTAATTACCATCAAAATGTGGGCACCGCTGTTGTGACCCATCCACCGTATGTCAAAGTTCCCCAAGAGACCGATTCTGCCCCGTTGGATTGTTTTCGCCAGAGCATGGTTCTGTAATCCTCTGGTGACTTCCACGTTTGAGGGTTCTTGTCCAGCATATCGACAATGAATCATACGAATATGTAAGTTGTTTTGAGATTAAAGCGGCGAACCAGCTGGCTTCTCAGCAAATCAAGCGTGGCATACTTGCTTCCGCTTTCCAGAAACGTTCTATTATAATCATTATCTTCCAATATTTCAAACTTACTCTTGAAATGCTCCCTTACTGTACCCCAAACGGCTCCCTCAGCATGGACCTTAACGGTACTGACGGAGGATTCCATGGGGATGAGGATTTCGCGCGACGGTTCGGACTTATCTACATCGTACTCGGGTTCATTTCCATTACAATATGCGCCTTCGTGCTCTCTGTACTGTGGTAAGACCGAAAAAGCGAAAATAAGGAAGTGTTCCTTTATGCGGATCTTCAGTCGACCTCCGTTCATTCACCACTCCTGCTACAAACTCATGACGCTGAGCACTGCTCTGGACATAGTCAACCTGGTTAACTGCACCATCATCCCTGGGACCTTCTCGGTCCTCAATATTCATCACTGTAATAGTGGAGTGTGGGTATCCTACGTCGAACAACAGGTCGTATGTGAGTCTGCGTTGCATTGTGGAATCTAAAGTTGTCGCTAGTTTCATGGATGATATACTGCAGCGTGAGCGAAGCCCTCGCCCTTAACCGACTGCTCGAATTCGCCAACAAGAAGCTGGCAGACTTCCTCTTCGCAGGCAAAAGGGTCTATATCTGGTTTGGAGTGGCTGTTGCCTACGCTGTGATTGGAGACCGTCTTGTTCCGGACAAGTTCTACTTTTATCATACTTACCACGGATATACAGCGGTGTTCAGGACGAGTGGAAAGGTAAACTTTCCGAAAAGGATCCATAGAGTACGACTAAGATTGATGCTACGCTACTATCGTTGACTGACACTTGAGATTTCGCGGGCATCTTAAGCTCGATATCTACAGTTTGCACTTGTGAAAATTGGTGTTAAAGAGTGAATATACATCTATTGAGTTGACAGAAGCTCGTTTAGTTCAACCTCATACACACCATCAACAACTTCTCCAAGTCGGCGTTTCTCACTGTCGCCTACACACTCATGCTCTTCTTCATGTATCGTGTCCTCAAAGTCAACGGGTCAACAAAAATCACCCCTCAGCAAATCAAGGTGTCCGTCCAGGCTCTGGCTATCGCAGCACTGGCTGACGTAGCAAATATCGCGTACGTCATTGTTCTCAATGCTCCGTTCACTTCCGAAACAGAAAAATACGCGGGTGTGATTGGCGGGCTACTGTGGATATCTCTTCACGGTAAGTGCTCCCTACTGGTCTTCAGGGATATGTAACTGCTCCAGGCGGAAGTGGCATCATCTACATGATCATGAACAACGCGGTTCGGAGAAAGTTGAAGACCGCCTTCTGCACAAGTGTCCAGATATTGCCACTCTCCGATTTTACAATTGGAAACAGAAACATTTGATTCACATGTTGTTGAACGCCGACTATGTGAGAACAGCAAATTTCTTAGACACCTCGACCCCTTCACCCCGACTTTTTACATTGCCCTCGACCCTCTTTGCAGAGCCCCATTCCCTCCCCATTTCCATCCTTCTTATGACCCCTCGTATTGTGAAGAAGTATCAGGGCACCAGAAGTAATGGCAACCGTACTAGCATTCGGTACAACCACCAAGTAGTTTTGCCCAGAGACGGCTGGCAGCGAGAATGGCCAAACTAAAGAAGGTCTTTTCCAAAAATGTCACAAGGACAAGATAAGTTTATTTATATACTATATGTATATACAAATATGTTCATGAAGTGGCCAATTTTCTATTCAAAATTTAGCTTTGAGACTTTTTTATTAGTTAATCGAGATGGTCTCCCGCAGGCAGAAACGGTCGCTGGCATGCGGGAAGTTCGTATATCGTCGCTCGAATCGCTGTCCACAGCTCGGGCAGTTGGTGATTTCATTATTGACCTCATGGACGAGTTGTTGTTGCTATCATCTGATGGAGGGGAGAAGGCGTTCGGTCGCTGGCGTAAGACTGGTTCGACAACATATGATTCGATGTTATTAGATGGAGACGGCCTTGAATGGGTAATTTGAGCTTTTTGCATATGTGTAAAACGATGATGGTTCAATAACATCTCAGCAGTGGGTCGGGCGCTAGGTTCTGGATCCATCATGCTCTTAATTATGGAGCTTAATTCATCCGACAATCCTAAAGAATAGTTATTAGAAAATTTTCCTTGTGGCGAAATTTACCGTTGAAAAAAGACGTATGTATAGTATTCTCTCTCAGATCATGCCAATCAGGTCCTTCGCCGGGTAGTCTTCGGCCTGATGCAATCTCGAGAATCGTGATACCCAGGCTAAATATATCTGACGGTTTGCCTGGCTTTTCATTCAGCACTTTGGCATCGAGATATCGTTTGTCGCCTTCATCCGCTTGAAATTTGTCTTCCTATAACTCAAGGGTGGTCGAAGAAATAGGAATAAGAACTCATACCTTGGTAATATCTCTCATTAAGCCAAAATCGCCCAATTGACAAACTCCTGACCTTGTAACGAATATATTTTCTGGCTTGATGTCCACGTGGATCAAATTCAGACTGTGGATGTAATGAACTGCCTGAAACGCCAAACTGTAGAAGACTCAGGCGACTTATTTACTCAAACCTGGAGTAAATCATGGAAATACTTCCATAGCGTATCTTCGGGAATTTTGTGATCTTGCGACATAATCTGGTCAAGGCTCTTCTCGCATAGCTCTGTCTGGATATACAGGTGATCTTTTTCCTCCCAGGCGCGAACGAAATGGACCAAGTTCGGATGGTCGCCGACGAACTGGAGTTTTTCGACTTCTCCAAGTTTTATGCTTCGATCGGTCTTGTTTTTGTATGGCTTCTTGAAGTGTTTTACAGCATAGTAGATGTCCTCGCCGTTTGCCTTCGCGGAGAAAACTGTGGCAAATGAACCACCCCCAATTTGCGTCTGTGACGGGAAACATTGGTCGAAGTATGTTTCCGTAGAGGAGAAATCGTAGGATTGAGAACGCACCAATGCGTTAACTATATAATAAGCGGTCAGACTATTTTTCTGGAAATAAAACGTACCGTCCTCTTTCTCGCCATAGAACGATATAAACACTGGGTGAGTTTGTCGCGTTCTGGACCGCAGCGGACCTCGTTCTAAAGCCGCTGGGGCGCTCTGTGGAAGCTGGTGACCGCTTAATCCGCCCCCTGCTGGTGTTCTTAAGGACTAAAACATCTAACTGAGAGAACGAATTCCAGCACTACATACCTCCCTCCTCGATGAAACTGGCGAATCGGTTAGCCCGTTGGAGGTTGACGGTGTACTAGGTTGGTCCATCGCTGATCCTGTAAGCAGACGTTCACAACAAGTTGCTAAGATGTTTGCAGTTTCTTGCAACAAGAGACAACCCTCTGCGATGCCGCGCTATCACGTTGCGTTGGGTCACACCTCATACCCTCACACCCCACGTGGTCCTCTCACATATCACCCTCTATGGAGCGCCTTGTCCGTCGAATTATAATAATAAATATTTTAATAGTATATATCGTAGACTAAGAAGAGGACTATGACCGCAAGAAATACGTAGATTGGGTTAGTGTAATGCAAATTGGGTTAGGGTAATGAGCTTCAGAGCTCCAAATAACACATATTGGCACCTTTACGACTCGACGTACGTCGACAGTGAGATACGACCACGACAATGCATGCGCACCTATGTACATTACACTGACTCGGTCTACCTAAATAGTAGTGAAAATGTCACATTTTTTCTGACACCTATGACAGTGGATCCCATCGCAAACAAGAACTTCTCTACAGCAACAAAGCTAACGGTCTCACGATGATTTTGGAGTCTGTATGTCTCCGAAATTTTAGACTTGGCTGTAGACATGGATTCCATGCAGTATCCACCTTCTATTGCAAAATCGAAGGTTCTTCCGTAAGACTTACAGCTACACAATAAGGAATAGCGTTGAAGTATGTACAGAGCCTCTTTGCCAATGCCCATAGAGCCTTTACCCTAGCGGTGGAATCCATTATGTGTCTGAACGGCACCTTGTATCCCATTTCTGTTCATCTTTAAACGCTTCTGTTCATCTTTAAACGCTCGCAGCGTTCCAGCAGCCATCACCAATATGGATGCAGAGCCACAAAGAAAAACAAACCCAATCTCAGAAGGCTTCATTTTCGTTCAATAATATAGCAACAATCGACCTGTAGGATAGTTACAAATCATCCTTCACATATCTCTTTCATCAAGAAAACGGTGGATATCACAGAGGAGGTCGGCGGGAAGGGAGATCGCCGATTCCGAAAGCCGCTCAGAACGCGTCCGTCTCGACGAAGAAGCCTCCTGTGGGACGTGTGCCAAAGAAGACGATTCCTGCAAAGTGCCGACTGCGCATCCGAACGTTTCGGCGTAATTGATGAGGTCTTCCATGGCCGTAAGGTTCGCGTCCGCCAGCTGCTCCTGTCGTGCCTCTTCCTTCTCCTCGATAGATCGGATGTCCTTCTCGATTAATTTTCTGAAATCCACGTAAATGGAACATCCATATTCCGAAATTTCATGCTTACCGTACACGTTGATCTTGAGATCTTGCAATGCCGTCGATGTCTTTGCAAAGGGTCCGCACTGCTGCCTCCAGCTGTTTGAGCTCCGGCCCGCACCTGAAATACATTCCTTCCTCGAAAAGCACGTGATTCTACGCTTACTTGGCGGGATCCTCATCTTTAATTTGAACCATCAAGTTGTGCAGCTTCAACAGGCAGTGACCAGCGGTCAAGTAGCATTCGGCGACGCTCTGAAGCACGCAAATAGATCCGATCACACTTATCTAAACGTACCTTGACGGAGAGCGTGTTATTTGAAGCCTGTGGGCGATTCGCCATCTCCTTAAACCTGGAATAGGATTCAAATAACCAAAGATGGGAAAAGGCAGAGCAAAGTGCAGTACACGGCTGTCAAGGAGCAAAATCATGACGAGAAAAGATCGGAACAAGGTTCAGAAGAACGCAGAAGAAAATAATCACCAATTGAACAGAAGAAACAACAGATACTCCCCTTCTATAGCACTACTTAGGACATCCTATATCCTTGGAAGACACAATAATGCGAAAGGA
>KN172239.1:6736-35007 GCA_000757755.1 Steinernema glaseri
ATGCAAAGAAAAGCCTGACGACTAAACACAACTGAAAATTAGCAATCGCGGCCTTCATGGTTGGACATACATTTTTCAAAAGACAGTTTTGACCAATCACGGATTTTTCCTCTTCTTTCTTCTTATACTTTCTATTATAGAATGCAACTTTATTTCAACAAGAGGACAGTTTTGACAAAACACCTAAAGTTGTCTGCCGTCGTCCAAGATCCGCAGGAATTGTAGCTGTGAGGTAGGTCGGATCTCTCCTCGCATGGCGAGGCTTTTTCGCTCGAAGCGGTTTCTTTTTAGGGGATTTTTTATTGTTATCGTTGTTTACCTGCAATAACATATTATCTTTCGGAGAGGGTTTTGCACCTTACTCGTTCGCTCGTGTTTGGGTGACGGCTGCAGGATGACGTCACGGAAACACTACTGGCCTTTGTTCATCCTTTCGTGCAGGCTGCTCCTCATACTTCTTGGAACACAACAAGAATGGGTCGCCTGAAAATAAAACATAAGGCTAGAACGATGCGTCTGCCTACCGAATTCGTAAATCTTTCGTTGGGTATCATGTTCTTCAAATTGCTGCGGCCTAGAGCAATAATGAACGATGCCTCTTAATACCGCAAGTATGAAAAGGACGCCCCAGAAAGCACCGATGCTTTCAGGGGCACTACGCACCCGAATTGCTTCGGGACGTAAGATCTTCTGAAAAGACGATTGAATATAAAAACGCTTTCCGGACTGCATATAGGCAGAAAATGAACTCGCGTTCTTGTCAGCGTGGAAACACATAGAGAACTTTTTATCATAAAAATCAATATGGAATAAAAGTGTTCAAAAAAGTGCTTCAAAAGTAGGCCGGCGTCTATGCAAAAAGTTTTCGTTCTTTAGGTGCGTTCTACTGCACTGTAGCAGTGCCCTCAATCTCGCCCTCGCATAAACAATATAAATCGGGAAGAATCGGTCGCGGTGTAAAGGACATTTACAGGAGAGCATTCATAAACGATACAATTTTCAACGGAGATGGAACGCTTGGATAACGCTGCATTGCACTGATCGTTGTTGATCGGTGACCAAAACATATCACTGTCCGAAAGACAACCGCGACCTGTAAGCTAGCGTCACTACTGTTAGTATAAAAGAGGAAAAAGGACAACAAGGCAAATGTCCGCCAAACAGAACGTCTACCAACTGCGGCACAGTCTGCCGATTGATTCCGACCGATCCACGCCGCGCTCCGTCCCTCCGCCCATACAAAATGCAAACGAGGCTCGGATCTGCCCTTGTGGAATGCGAACCATAAAACTGTGCCGCCGTAAACAGCGACCGTCTGCACTTTATCAATAGTGCATTTCCGCCAGCTTCTTTTCGAACGATCTTTGAGGAACTTGAATACGTTTTCTACTCTCAGCAGATCGTGATAACTCAACGAACGAGAAAAACAACGAAAAAAACAAGAGCAAGATCTGGGAGCTGCAAAAGACATTTTGCTAAACGTAAAAAAAGTGGTAAGACTGTGGGTAAGTGAAGCAGATCAGAGAGCCAGTGAAGTTCGCAGATGGCGAATTCCCCTGAAAGAGGACATAAGAACTATGATGAGAGAATGATAAACTTGGCAACGGAAACATACTTTTTATTTGTCCTTGGAATGTTTCTATGGTCCGATGTATTTCCCCACTTTGCAACAGTTCTATCCTATGCAATATTTCCATCCAGTTTTTAAAACAATTTCACTCCATAAAATATCCCTCCTTCACAATGGAGTTTCGTGCTGTGGAATATATCCACAGTATTTAATCTTTCTGTTCTTGTACCTGAAGTATCTTGCTCAAACTTCCTCGAGTCTCGAACACGGCGTCAGAACTTTTCTAGTGTAAATATCGGCTCTCCATCGCTAATTTTCAAAAAAAAAATCGCCTGTACTTCTAAGTCACCTTTCTTACGTTTGCACATACACGTTGTGGGCACATTTGGGCCGTTTTAATAAAGACTCGTGCTGCTGGGTTACATCACATAGGCAATGTGGATGGTTTTTGACCTGTGATTGACTTCCGTGTTTGACAGCTCTCTTATCAAATGGTCACATATCAATTGAATGAGAGCACAACCCGCGTTTTCCATGATCCCACTCCCCGCACACATATTTAAAAAGACATGCGCGATAATAATTCTTTGTCTGGACGTGTCTTTCGAAAAATCTAAACTTCTTATCTGCGTACAACAAAGAACAATCAAGTTAGTAGCGTTCATAAAAGACGTGGTCACATGGCTCACTCAGATTTTCCAAGATGAAGCTCGCCCTCTTAGTGTCGACTCTCGCCGTCGTCTGCATATCCGTTCCTCTGTCCGGAGGTCCTGCTCAACTGGTATGTGGTGTACTTTGGAATGGTCATCGAATTGTTCACGCTAGATCTTCGGTGGAGAGCCGGCAAAGTTGGGACAGTTTCCTTTCTTTGCCTATTACGAGTATGAAGTGTTCATGGCCCACTCTCGAAGTGCTTGCGGAGGAGTTCTGATCTCCCCTCGCTACATTTTGACAGCCGCTCACTGCACTCGCAATATGCTGATCCCTGCAAGGGCCTTCTTTGGACTGGTTGACAAAATGCAAGGAAAAGCGGCGTCCGTGCAGCGCGTTGAGATTGCGGACTTCCACACTACGTCGACGAACCCCAGAGGAATGGAACCCCATGATGACATCGCTATTTTGGAGGTTACCTTCATTTTCAATATTCCCATGTAGTACTCTTTGTTTAGCTGGAAGAGCCGGTAGAGCTCAATGATTATGTGCAGACCATTAAGGTTCTGCACGACGATGAGCAACTCTTGAAAGGCGGAAAGGCTACCATTGTAGGATTTGGTCAATCATACTGTAAGTGTTTAGTTTTGATGTCATGATATTCCAAAATCAGTCAACGAGGAAGGACGAGCCAAGAGCGGAACGAAGCTTCTCGAGACCCAGATTCCCATAGTTGATCATGAGTACTGTGCGGATGCTTGGCTGAAGTACTCGACGAAAACTAACGAGACGGCGCCAGTGGTAATCAATGAAAACCAAATCTGCTGCGGGGCCGAAGGAAAGGGGATCGGCGCGGTACGTTTTGTTTATATTCGACGGTTATTTTCGCACTTTAAGGGGGACAGCGGAGGACCCATGTTGGTGCAGGTGAACGGGGAATGGGTTGTGGTTGGAGTAGCCTCGTTTGGAACGCACGACCTTAAGGACCAGCAGCACGTCGTCCCAGGTGCCACCAAATTAAATAGTTTCCCAAACCTTATCCTTCCGTTTCAGCCATATTCAACCGCGTGTCGCCGTACTGTGACTTCATTGCCAACGCCACCAAGAACAGCGTTAAATGCGTCCACCACCCATGAACTCACCATTTTCTCGTCGAGTTAAACCATATCCTTCACACTATACCCTGTTATATAACACTATGCACTGTTTACAATATACCCTTTTAACCTATGATAAAATTGTGTTTTAAATTCTATACTAAAGTGTAATAAATGAATTATTTGTTGCCTGGTAAACCTCCCAGGAATGTATCAAATGGTAGCTTCGTTGCCGCCACAGCTTCTGCACACCCAAAAAACGGACAAGCCCTTAAAATGAAAAATCAATTGCCACGGATATGTATATTACACTAGCGTCGTAGACACACTAATTGTGTTGGTCACTTCGCGCAGATGGTGATCAAGCTTGCCTTGTGCAACGGGTAGGAATTTGATCCGTATTAGGCGCATAATATTTTTTATGATGGCTAGACAGCACTCTTCTTTCTACCTGTTTACCAAAACGGACATTCTTGCGTCAAGTGCATCGTCAAAAACCACCGTTATTTTATGACCAAAACGGGCCGTTCTTCCAACTTTTGGCACGTTTTTGCTAAAGCGCTTAGGAAACTGAATGTACCATCAAAATAAATTCTTCATTGTGCCGTCGAGTGTGATCTGCTGGCTTTTTTGTCTTGCGAAACGATGTTCTGGCGAAGGGACGTCGATAGCTTGCGGAGATATGTTTTTGAGCGACGATGTTAGGGAGAACAGCATGTTGTGACGAAACCTTTGGAACGCGAATCGGGCGAAACAGACTCTTCAGCTATTAAGAAGCAAAGGTATCCTAAATTTAAAATAGTCCAGATATAAAAAAGAGGGTTCTATCTGCACGTTTGCTTCTTAATGGAAGCCTGTACTTTGGTTGAACATTTTTAGACTTTCCTAGAGCAGACGTTCCAAGTGGTTTTATCCATCTTAAAAGGAATCGGCGCCGAATTTACAATTAAAGCTACACTAAGAAAATCAAATTGCTTTTGTGTAATCTTCTTCTATAGAGCACATCAGAATTTCGCTTTGCCAAACTATACGCCTTTTCGCTCGCTGCGAATATCACAGATTCCTTCGAGCCTTTGTTTTATTTTAAAACACAAAAACATTTCGAAAGGATGTTTCTCAAAAGTGGAATATGTAACAAACTGAGCACTGTTCTCACTTCATTCCATGGCCATGCTCCTTCAAGTTTGGCTGGTCGCAGTCCTCTGTCTCTTCGGAGCCGCTGTTGGCTCCACTGGTAGCAGAGACTGCTCTTTCTACTGCTTCCACTCTCCCCAGGTAAGTGACAGGACAAAACTGCCTGCTCATCAAGGTGTTAAGAATCGCAGAGAGAGCGTCAATGTGGACATCGTCCGCAACCTTTCCTGCACTCACTTTGTCTACGGATTTGCGCAATTCGGGAAACGCGCGAATATCATTGGGCCGTCATGGATGGACGAAGACGTTGGACGCCGCGGGAACTACTTGAAGATTTCTCAGTGGGTTGCTGAATCCGTTTTTCGAAGTCTTCTTTTTTAGTCTGAAATCGTACACTCCAATCACGGTCCTTCTGGGAATCAGAGCCGAGGAATGGCTCACCTTTTTGGAGTCCAACCAGCTGATGGAAAGATATGTGCGTGGCCTTTTCCACTTCATCTGGACTCAACGCTTCGATGGATTCATGTTCGACTTTTCTCCTGTAATCTACAAATCGCCGAAATTTGTGAAGTTTCTCCAGGTTCACAGCTTTTTCTACATAGAAGTGCCTTACTCGCCTTTCCAGCTTATCCACGAACGCAATATGAAGCGAAAGGACCCCATCCAGATCGTTTTATCCGTCGGCGCTCGAGACGTGTCACTGACAAAGGAGCACTGGCAGACAGTGGAGCCTTATGTCCAAGCCGTGTACATGGTCGCAGAGGACATTGCGTATGCCCACGATCCCACAGCTGCAATTCACCATCAAGCGCTTTTTCCGAGCGACACCATTCCACCTAGTGATACTATCTCCTACAACGCAGGTTAGTTTGTTTTTTCGAGAACTTTGTGAAAAATTTTTAAAGTACTGGCAAGACACGTTTCCTGATCTCCTTGTGGAATATTTCGCTAGATGTGAAATAATTTTCCTCGTTGTAAAATATTTCCCGAGATATTTCATCTCATCTCCTTACATCAGGTACCCTTGAACGTGAGACATGTGGAATATTTCATATGATCTTCTTAAGAGATGTTTCCTGAAATTTTTCGAACTCTGTGACGTTCGTCAGATTACAACAGAAACATAGATGCTATGAAAACTAAAATAAAATAAACTTAAGGCCATTTAAATAATGTGGTGTACTGTATCCTTTGAAAAATATTTTTTAACTTTAATCCACTCTAATACTAACGGATCGACATCCTAGAAGCACTCAAGAATTCCGGCTTTCCACCAAGCAAGATCGTAATTGGCTTGAGCGCATGGGCAAGAACTTATGAGCCCCTAGACCCAAAGAACACTGGACACATGAAGCCAGCACACGGATACGGCGCAAGAGGTTCGGACAAAAATAGAACAGATGGAATCCTTCCCTATGGCGAGGTATAGTGCCCCACTGATATAACATAACCGATAATAACTCTTGCAGCTGTGTGGCGTGCAAGCTGATGGGAAAAGCGAACACGACATAAAGACATCCACTTCTGCGCTGCTGGACGATTTGGGATTCTGGCATGCGTTCACCGCACCCGGCCCGGTACTCAAGCAAAAAGTTAGCGTTCTCTCCAACATTACAGTGTTTTTCTGCAGTACTCGTGTCTTTCTCATGTTCTGATCTAACTGTTCAGCTCGACTGGATCCGCGACCAAGGCTACTCGGGCGTTGGACTCTCCTCCATCCGCGGTGATGACGAGCTGAACCAGTGCGGTGAGGGTCCCATGCCCATCCACCAGTTCGTCGCAGACAACCTCAAGTGCTATGAAATCCACGAACCACACAACGCCACGCAAGAATGCACACGTATCTGCACGATAAGAACCGAGTCCTCTACCGGAAGTTTCCCCTTCGCCAACCTGAAACCCTCTTTATGCTCTCACATCATTGTGTCTTCTGCCGACTTCACTCTGAGCGGATTCATTGGCCTGCCCAATTCTGTGCAGGCAGTACTGGCAGAATACAATAGGTGGAATGTGACTAACAGACCGCCTGTCCTTCTCTCGGTCGGAGCCACTCAGGAGTCTCATTTCTGGCGCAAGGTCCTTGAGACGGAGTCGCAGCGGAAACTGCTCATTGAGCGCATTGGACAAGTACTGTTACCTTACCGAAAGCCCCTTCTTACAGAAAATTATTTAGGTTCTGCATGCGAATCAAATCGACGGAATTGACGTGAGCTGGACTCAACAGCCTATAAACCAAACGGACGGACAGTTGCTGATTGATTTCGTCAAGGAACTTCGTCAGACCCTCGCACAGTTCATGATTCTTGTCTCCATCACGCCCCAGTCGACTTATGACAACAGTTATGACATGAAGGCCTTGGAGAGGTAATGGATAAACTCGAGAAAATGATATGGAATCTTTGCAGCAACGCCGATTTTATCATCCTGCAAGGACACAGATTCCATGACCCAGCTGGCAACATGACGGGACACCATTCTACAATGTTCAACACTTCGCAACTGATCACCGATCAGTCCATGACATTGGTAAGAGTCACTTGTAAAGAATGGGGAGCTGGTTCGTGCCGAAAATGGAGGGATGATTACATGCAAACCTTAGATTGCTTTAAGTTTTCAAATTATTCCAATCATGTGGTGTTCTTTGATCATAACACGTTTAGGAGAGTTTTTCTAATATCGTCCTCAGCCAAGGAATGCCAGCTTCGAAAATTGTTCTCGGCATGTCCGCAGAAGGTATCTCCATGAAGACCAAGAATTTCACCTGGAGCCACGCACTCGGAGGAGAAACAATGCGAGGGCCGAGGGTGCCTGCCCATTTCCGAGTGTCCCAGGAACAGGTATGTGTGCCTTTAAACTGATGCAAACGACCGTGTGCTCAGATCTGTGCCATGCTGGAACAGGAAAATACTGAGTACAAATTTGCCGAGGACATGGGGGTTCCTATGCTTTTGCAAGGAGACGAGCTCGTAGCCTTTGACAACGCCCGCAGCGTACGCATGAAGACCACCTACGCATCTGTGAACAATCTCGGAGGTGTCGCGCTCCTTGCGCTGGAGAAGGACGACGTTCACGGTCGTTGCGGCCCCAGTTTCCGGCTGCTTGAGAGCATTGCTTCAGCACAGGTCAGTCTTTGAGACAAAACAGAAGATGTGATTCAAGTGTTATAGGTATGCAATACGTGCGATAAGAAGAAGCAGGAGACGGTTTCCGCCGGTCAGTGCACTGACGCCTTTCGCTTACTTTGCACTTACGAACTGCCAAACATCGTGAAAAACGCGGTGGATCCGGAAACTATTCCTTTCAACAAATGCAAGAATATCGTCGTGGAGGAAATGGTGCTCGGTGTGAACGGATCAATTGACCCATTCACGGATGTCGACTTCAAGCACATGGCAACGTTGGTGAGTACCGTCATCAAAGCGTGATTATAAAAAATAGGTCTTAACCCAAATTGACACTTACTTGGCCCAACTTTGTCTGTCCATCGCATTATTAAGCGATTCTGTGATCAATCGCTTACTCCGTCAGTGTTTAGACTGTTGCCCGACAGAAATTCCAAGTTGGAGAGGTCACAATGATCGCCGCCATTAAGTGCAACATGGGGAATGCAAGTGTGTTTAAGGAACTGCTAGGTAAGTAACACATTTCACTATTGCGGACTTCAGCGTTATGAGTATTCAGATTCGGAGACTTCGCGGGATCTGATGATTAAAAATATCGTCCAACTCGCAACATATCACTCGTTCGACGGAGTTCAGTTCAAGTGCCACCACATGATGAGTCCATCCACGAAGGAGAACTTCGCCGCCATGACCGAAGCTGTCAACCAGAAGTTCAAGGCACAGCCCGACAGGTCGTGTCCGCGGACGGTTAGCGTCAGGTAGTGCTGCTTCAAACTGCAGCTCAAGAGTTGAAAAATTTCAGAATTCCCGCATCTTTCAATGGTCCCTGTGGAGACAACCTCGAGCAGTGCTACGACGTCGCGGGCCTTAACAAACTGGACTCCGTTGTTTTGGAGCCTTTCCAGAGTAGAAAGAACGGGACCGAAATTATCAGTCCGATGTTTTCCATGACTGACAATGACGATGAGGTCTCTGTGGACAAAACGGTGAAGATGTGGCTGGAAAGCGGAGTGCTGCCCTCAAAGATTATTGTCCACATCCCGGCCTATGGCGTTGAACAGATGGAATACGATTATAGCGGAGAGGGTCGAGTGATCAGAGAACAAATAACTGAACCTAGAGCTCAGGTAACAACTATTTCCCTAGAATATCCATATATCAAATGCACACATTACAGATTTGCAAGACAGTTTCCGAATCAGCTACTAAGTCTCACACGCTCTACGATGCCATGACTCACTTTACTGCCATCACGGAAGGGAACTGGATCACTTACGATACGGAGCAAACTATCAGCTACAGAGTGCGTTACGCTCAGCGCGAGGGCCTCGGCGGCGTCGGTCTCTTTACTCTCAAATTCGACGACCATGAAGGATCTTGTTCCACCGGAACGTTTCCCATGCTCAGCGCCATCCGAAAACATATGTGTTTCGAGTAAACGTATCTTATTTTATTTTCTAAAATAATAAAGCATATTTTTAATAAACCACGAAAGCACGCTGAAGATCCAGCAGTTCATCTGCCGTTAAAACTTTACCACTGGTCGGGTTCCCTGCACACGAGCTGTGGAAAGATTATTTTGCGACGACTACATTAGAATTGAGTCTTTCACATTCTTGCTAAATGTGCTTCTTTACTTCTACCATGTAACCAATAATTAATACAAGATATTTTCCCATCTTTAAAGTCCGTCAGATACATTATCTGATGTTAATGCAGGAACTACTTGCCGGACCGTTCCTCAGTCGTTTTCTTCTATGGTAATGTACCCTATGCGGACCGTCGAGTAAAACAAATACAGTACCAGAAATAAGGAAGTGATTTTGACAAACAACACAGACGAAATTGTGTTTTCCCATGCGCCCACCGGTCGATTTGTCTGCGGCTGGCGGGCTACAACTGATGCGGAAGTGATTCTTGACGTTTTAATAAAAGGACAATTCTGAGATACAAAATCAATTCCCAAGACCACATTCCTTATAAATATTTTTGGGCCATCTAAGGACTTTGTGCCACTAGATATATGTGTAAGGACTCTGTTTCTACAGAATGGTGATAGAGTGATAGGGTGAACTGCTGCACGGAAGAACTGACGGTTGACAGGAACTTTGATAGATGGTACATAACACCCGATGGAAACCCATAAGGATCGGATGTAACATTCATTTGTTTTGGGTGAAACCGAGTGGTAAGGCACACCACGACCACTCAAAAAGAGCACGTCACGTAATAAAGTCTTCGCACACCACCATCACCCTTGAACATAGAACATCTTCTATTTACTCGTTACATTCCCAATGAGATAGAACAATCAGTTGTGGAAAACAGGTTGGAGTTCCGTTTGGGCGTTGGATGGTGTTTGTATGTTGTCCTTTGAATGCTCGCAAAAGCATGGGAGACAAGTGCGCAAAGCTTCGAGCCTCGAAAAACACTTGTACACTAGTGAACAACGACATGTGTAGGATAGAAGTGCTGGAGGACTGCAGTGACTACATTCCGGTTCCGGTCGCTTCTTGAGCACGGTCACAGCTCGCCGCTTCCATTTGGAAAGAAGTGGCTGGAGTACATTGCTTTGGGTTGTTTCGTGGCGAATTTCTGGGACGTAGACTTCGCTACTGGCGCAAGACCTCCGAACATTGCTGACTTTATTACACATGAGATGCCGGAGACAACAAATAAACAAATATGCGGGGGAGGAAAGAGTTCAAGATCAATATATACAGTTACTCGCACCAACGGGGTTTAAAGCTGATTCCACGCCGTTCCATGGCTCAGAACGGTCTTGAATTACTAACTCGCGCTCCCACCGTCAGCTCTTCGGCCAATAGGATGTTGTAGTCGCCAGCAGCAAACAGTAAGTACCGCGGCGACCGGCGGGTGATCGTGTAGGCGACGTCAAATTGACTGTCGAAAATACCCACCATCCAGAAACCACCGAACGCTCTCTCCATTTCCTGAAAGCGGACTCATCAACTCGGATCCTACTCCATCTGACCCACCGTTCCAATCTCATGCGCTTCGTTGCCCGACGCAATTTCTACCGTAGTGAAATGAGAAATGATGGCTCGCTTGGCGACGTCAACGACCTGTTGACTGGCGCCGTACTTCGCTACCAGTTCAATGCTGATTTTCACCTTTTTGCCCACAAGGTACCTATGGTGGAATGGAGGATTGAGTGGATGGATAACGTCGCACAACTTACTGTTGCGCGCCGTCGGTCATCTGCGGCACGTAGCGGTTGTAGACATTCGCGTAGACGGACAAAGTGGAGAAGGCACACAGCAGGGACAGAGACCGAAGCGCGGAGCTCATGTTCCGAGTGATCTGGAAAGCAAACGTTCACAATGACGCCTGAGGGGAAGCGAGGGAGCAACACGACAATTTGGACGGATTATCCGAGAACCAGAATTCGGACGGCGGCTCCTCCAAGTACAAGAGGACGAATACGAACGCGTTCCAGGAATTGACTGAGCCTCAGGCCTGGCTAAAACAACTTTGGGCGTGGGTCAACGATGTCTCCTGCTCGCTGGAGCAGCGTCATTTAAGTACGTCGCGACATAACCGACGCCCATCAAAATCAGAGAGGGGGCGGACGTTGGTGTGCGCGGCGTGTCTAGGCCTATTAGGCAGCAGTAACAGCGCACATCTCTTTTTTCCGATCTTTTAAAGATCGGCCATGGAAATCGCCGTTGGACTCTGTCCGTCCGCAGCTGATACCCGCCCGAGAGTGGTCGCTTAGACGGTGACCACAAGCCAGTTTTAGGGGCTGAACAGTGACAGTAGTTACACCTTGTCCTTCAATCTGGGTACGCTCATCTATCTACATTGTAGATTAAGTACATATGCTCTTGCTGTTTGTCATAATAACAAAGCGCGAAAGATGTAAAGAGCGTACTCTTGCGCGTGATAATCTCTACGCTGATTGTTGAACGGCACAGAAGAAAGAGTACGTGGCCAAATGTGCGCAAGATAGCGAGATATGTCAAAGATACCGTTTTTGGTTTTCGATAAACCATCACAATGATTTTAAAAAATGGTAATCCATTTCGGCCATATTGTGCTTGAGTATGAGGAAAGGGTCGTGCCAAGACTTAAATCTTCTGAACTTACCAAAAGAAGCGGATATCGAAGCCTACGAATTGTTAGGTTTTGGGCCATATGATAACACTGATTCCTGTGGCATCCATGTTATTTACTCTTGATCAGCAGATTGATGAGATTGGGAAGTTTAGTAATTCAATATCGCTTCCTCTATCATACAGTACTTAGCCATAGGTCTCACAAACAAAGTCGTTTTTTATTCAAATATCCCTGAATTACAGACGTTCAGGCAACAAACCTAAAGAACGGTTGTCCTTAAGTGAGAAAAGTTGAATTACCGTCGCTAGGCAGGATCGCACTTTCTTTGATTAGAAGGGCAATCGTTATTGACAGGAATCAATGTCATACTGTGGTGGGGCCTGGAACAGAAGTGTACAATGAATACGTTTTACTTGGATTCCTATATTTCAGAGGATTTCGAGTCACGCAGGGCACTTGAACTGCGTTCTAAACAACCTTGGCCGTTTTGCAATGGGAACCAATCTTCTGAGTCATTCAGTGAGTTCCCATTAACCTTTCCACCCACAAGCGGTTACGTCACACACGCTGTTCAAAGGTCATGGATAAGAACCCGTTCTTCCTAAAGAGAAATCAGCGACATAACAATTGATTCCGTGGAGTACTGTGCCCTTCACACCGGGGGACTGTTGCCGCTGTTCCCATAGTTCTAAGTCACCACAGAATGGTCCCGAAAAAAACCATAGAAGTGATGCCGCCACTGAGCCAAGTACATATTTAACGTCTATATCGATTCAGACCGCTCCTGAGCCAGTTCTACAGTGGTCGAGCAAGAGAGTTCCAAAATAGTTATCAAGCCTATCTGATCAAAAATAAAACACGAATCAAGCGAGCGCGGTCGACCATAAAAAAGCGCTAGGTGAAACTAGATCGGTAAGAAGTAGTTGCTGCCTGATTTATAGGCATGTGATCGCTGAGACGTTTACCCACGCGTATACAATTGTCTCTAGTGTTATGTAGCGGGTGAGGATTGTTTTCGGGGACACTGAGGAAGTCGATGTCAGCTCTCATCACGTTAAACTGCTGAGACTGGCGGCGTAATTTTTATAATAAGAACACTACTTCCTCTGGAACATTCTTCGCTGGAACTACGTGGCTGATCCTTTTCGAGAACAGTCAAGATGCCTAAAAGTCATGTGAACGGTTTGAACTCATCTTTCCAGTTCGCTGCACCTAAGCATAGACAATGGCGGTTTCGGCGGGCAACTTAATAAGGACCACTCACTGAGAGGTAATTTCATGTATAGTTCTCGAGGTCAATTAGGTCGAAAACCCGTTCAGGAAATGATTCAATTCGGGGAACTCGGAGTTCGTGCGGGTCAATGTTGACTCACTACGAGCTGCGAAGACATTCGTGGAGTCTTCAAAGAACGTGCCGAGCGTGGTTTACAGCGGAACTGTGTAAAGGAGTGGAGTAGAATTGGGACGCTTCTGAAATTTTGAAAAAAGTTGAGTCATTTGCATAACTACCAAAGGGATCTCGGAACAGTCTTTCCGAGGAACGCAGTAATATGCAGTAGGCTCATTCAGAGGAGGGATACTGTAGCGGATCGGATCTTCACAAAGGTCGCCCCGTTCTGGAGATCTTAGGGATGTGTCCCACATGCTATGTTTAAATCAAAAGGGTTTGCTAACCAATCCAAGACATCTCACACCTCCATAATGTCCATTTCATCCTTGAAGCTATGGGATCCTTCTTTAAGAGGTGCATCCAAAGAGAGCGCAACCATTCCACATGGTCAAGAGTTCTAGTTCATTTTTAACTTGGAACTGTGTTTCTTGTGAGGTAAACAAGTTACACGTATTACTTTACTGTGCTCGCCAAATATGGGCAAAAACAAAGTTGAAATTCTCTTATAAATTGGCAAGTGCATCCAAGAAGGGCGTAGTCGATATGTTTCCACCGCAGAGGTAAACATCTGGTATATACCGCGTGGAATCAAGGGTTTCTTGAGTAACTTGCATCTCCACCTATCCTCCACTAGTAGAGGTGATGAAAATTAGGACTCAGCAGTGGCAACGTTCTCCTAGGCCCACATGTCCAGAACCAGTTTATTGGTTGCCACATCAAGTCTTACTCGATGCAATTGAGACATCTACCTTCTTCTGAACATCTGAGATCATCAGTACATAGAAACGTAAACAAACAGCGGTCTTGCGGAAGTAAATCTCCGAGGCTCTAGACAGTTTTAACGATCGTTTTATTGTCATCGATACATTTACCACGGGTGATTGGTGTTCTCTGTTTCTAAGGCTGTTGTCTCGGAAACGAGTTTTTACGCGGAAAGCACATCGTTTACTCGGAGCAAGGGAAAAACAAACGATGACCAGTTCTTGATACTGCCCTACGCACGTTGCCTTTCCGGGGCCACCGGGGTAAATACGCTGACCTCTGCCGAGGTTCACAGTTTCTACTTATTTTTTTCGAGAGAACCAGCTAAGAATGTTTGCATATATAACATTGTTGAAAAGTTACCGTTCTGTCATTAGTGATATACTGATTGCTCTGTCAGTGAGTCATGTTAAAACAGACCGGTTTTCAAACTGACTAATGGTCTCGGAACTTTTTACGAACAAAAAAGGGCGGGGGTGTGAAATTAATTTTTTGGAATTGATGCCACTACACCGGTTCAAAATTACTTGGTGATTCATGTCACAAAATAAATTTTTATTATTTCTCATTGAATGGTCTTCCCAGTTTTTTTTGCAAATTCCGTTGAGGGAAACCACTCCGAGGGGTCACTTTAAAATTGTGCTTTGTGCAATGTGTCCCAAGTTCCCAAACATAAAATGATTGATCTGATTTTAAGTGAGCCGAAAACGGTGGTAAGATACAATGTACGCAGCGGCTCGTGAGCAGCGTTACGACAGTCAGGTAACTTAGTACATTTGACTTCGAAGGTCAGCTTCGAAAGCCTTTTACTGTTTCAAGCTGACAAGAACTTTCTAATATCTTCTTATATGGGCTTTAAAACCTGATGAATTAGCTTCACTCCTTTTTACCTACAGTGTCCAGCTACTTTACGTTTTTGGTCATGCTAGAGAGCCTTTACACCCAAATGAACCGGAGCGCTTCTTTCATGCTTTCCTGTTGTCGATAACCGCAGTCCAGGAGTGTTTGTTGCATTGCAGCAACGAAAACATAACGGTAGTTTCCAGTGCAAGAAACATGACCCGCACAGAGTGTCACTGTAATGAAGGAACGAGGAAGAGCATCGACGTTCCAAAACAGAAACAAAAACACGTGACGTACTCTTTGTACTGTGCGTGGATCCACTCCCTTCTGATCAAAACGTTCCGGTAGAACTTGTTTATATTCTGTTAAGTTACTACAAGGTATGTACAAACAGTTTGTCTTTGCATCAACACATGCTGACACACGTCTCAAGAGATCATTGGGCTTTCACGCGCTGCTGTGCCGCGTTCTGGAGGGGGTTCGCGGTGCCGTTCATGGTGGCCGCGGGGGGAAGGCGAGATTGAATCGGGGTGGACGGCGTGCTGACCGCCGGTGGAATCGTGTTGCTGTTCACTAGGTAGTTGGAGGAGGTGTCGAATTCTTGGCGAAGAACGGCCAGCATTACAAATTCTTCGTTGTAGATCGCTGGAACACACAATGTTAACGAGTCGCGTAGTGAAGGGTGCATTCTAAGTGCAATTTGTGGCGCCGCCGTGATACAATTTTTAATCGAATTATAAGTGATTTTTAGCGTTTCGCGTGGATCTTGTCTGGTTCCACATTGGAAACGTCGACGCACTGAGGTCAACACTAGAGTGGGGAGACGCCCATGGCTCGTCTGCTCTTTTGCCCAAGTCTGTAGGTGACTCCAGTATGTGAGCCTCATGATGAAAAGAACTTGGCAAGGTAAAATTCATGGAGGAAGGTTCACGTTTAATGCGGGAAGGAAACGGGACAGAAGCTAGTCTGCAAACACGAACTCGACTAGGTGGAACAGCCGGAACAGCCGCACAGACTCAAATCATTTTCCCTATAGTCTCAAGCAACAACCACTGCTTTGAACGGAGACGGTAACTTACGGTATTTACAGTCCATTAAGTAATGGTAGAGGTGAAGATCGGCATCGCAACCAATAATGAAGTACGGCCTTTCGTACTGAAATCGAATAAAATTTCTATGGCCTCGTATCTCTTCACTTCTACCTCAATGCAATCGGCTAAGAACTGCGGAGACGGTCTTTCTTCTTCCACGATACCGCCCGATATTCTGACAAGTTCGCTGAGGATCTTGTAGGACGGGTGCACACTAGGCATGATGTGGAAGATGCAGTCTTCGAAGATTGCTTGTGATCTGGCGCGGAAGATGCTTGTTTTCAGGTTGTAGCCGTAGTTCTTCTCGTTTTCATCGTCGTGCAGGTACAGATCATAAGTGTCTTAAGGGCTAGATATAGCTCAAACCTAGGGATCTTTTGTACCTGGAAACTGAAGAATCATGTAGCCGTAGACGATGTAGTTGTGGCTGACAATGTGCTTTCCCATCGCGATCGCCTTCATGAGTTCGACCGTTCTAAGCAGACTGACGCATACAAAGTGGGTGCACTTCTCCACTTCCGTCGTTATCTCGGCTCCGAGAAACTCGGCTTTCTGAATGGGCATCCTTACTAAGCAACCTCACGGAATGCCTACCTTAGCCAAGTTTTTCTCGTCGTCGGGCAAGATGCCGCTGAAGTAGATGACACATTTGGGGAGCGTCTCGCCAAGTTCTCTCAAAATATTCTGTGCTTGAACGATCTGCTCGTCAGTCGGAGCAGGAGTCAGCTGTCTAGAAATTTGTCGATTAGTAGCTGTCCAGCGATGGTCAGAGCTTACTTCACTTTTTTGAACGGAAAGATGTTCTCATTGTTTTCTATGCTCTTTCGAAGCTCCATGCCGATATTGAAGAGTTCTTGGTTGACGATTATGGGGATCTTCCAGGGCGCTAAAAGGCATTGGAAGTCAATAAAATATGCACAAGACCACAACATGGTCAAGCCTAAGAGATACGGTCTATATTCATAACATTAGTTTCCTCCCAAGCCAAAGCACTTACCTAACAATTTATTGTACACATCGCTGTGTCGTTCCATCATGTAGGGAGTCGTAGACACTTCGGGGCAGGGTTCACCGGTTCCCAGAACGTAATTCAGATTCTCTGAATCAGGATACCCGTTGCAGATTCCTGTATACGCGTCCAAAAGCCACCGGTAGTTGAGGACTTTCACCCCCATCTCGCGTGCTCTCTCCACCTTCTCCGATTCACTGAAACCACCATTTGACTATCAAAAATTCTCGTGTTTCCACTGACCATCGAGCGATGAGGTAGTCGTTCTCGCAGGATAAGTGCGGGGAAAAGCGCGCCCCGATCGCTGAAATCATCATCTTCACGTTAATGAGTTCGATGTCGCTCCAGCCGCAGACGGCGATCGCCTTGCCCGTCCCGCTTGGCGGTCGTTTCGCCTCGTTCCAAAAGCTGGGCAGGTGGCAGAACTTCCAGGGCGCCTCCATACGTTTTCGAATCAGAACTTCGTTGAGCCATTGCAGCGTGACACAGCGTTTTCGGCAGTCCTTAAATGTCTGAATGCGCTTTTAACTAGGAACCGATTTCCGAGGAACTCAATCCTCAGTCAGTCTTAAATCCTATCTTTTCGTAGGTTTAGTGAAATGAGTCTCAAATTTGAGGGTTTTATGAGTTTCGAACTTTTTATCAAAAACTCATTTCCACTCAAATAACACTCAAATTTACGACTTTCATGAGTGGTCTTGAGGTTTTGTGAAACCGATGGATTTGTGAAGTTAAGAGCTTGGCATAGACAGGTAGAATCTTACGTTGCGGACGGTGGCGTGTTGATATGACTCGCAGATGACGTGCGTGGTCCGGTCGGTGTATCCTTGGTTCCCCCATTTGAGGTCGCCTCCGTGGTACTTGATCACGGCGGACAGATTTGCAAGGTCATGCTTGTCGTTGAGGTTACGCTCGTTCTCCACGAGGAAAAAGTTGCATCCCATGAGACACATGTCCAAGGGCACTAAAATGGTCCTTGGTTAGGTACATTAGGAACCGCTAGTTCTGTATAAAGTGATCAATCAGTCGGTAGAGTCAGTCTAGGGCGCCAAGAACGAACGTCTGACTTTTCGATTGTGCCCACGGCGCGTGGTTTAAACTAGTCTGCGTGTGCCCTGTGACCAGCTGGACATTTTGGGATCGAAATTAACTGAAATTGAGAGGAAACCCTCAAGTTTCTACGATCTCTGCAAGGTACTATGGAGGAAATTACTACATAACTCACTTTATTTCTTAGAATGCAGAATCACAGAGACGTCACCTATTCGATGTTAAAAGTGGTATATGAAATGACTTTAAAAGATCAACTTAATGCCCGTTGTCAACCTGCCGAAAATTTTAACCGGCGCCCTGTTGTAGCATATTATAGCGTAACTTTTTTAAGTGATTGTTATCATAAACTTGAGCTAAAAAGTCTCGCCGTAATCTGATAGAAAATACCCATTGGAAAAAGAAATGGTGCGTGGTGGGAAAAGCCCCTTCTTGTGAGTACCACATACCACGTTAAGCTCAGAAACTCGATATTGAAATTTGATATTTGATCGTTGTTTATATTCAAACAAAAGTGCCTCCTGGAAACTTACGCAAGGTGAGAAAGGCTTATATTCTGAAAAGATTTTGACTGAGTTTCTACCCCGTATTTGCAATTATTTTGCTCATCCGTACATATTAAGGGATTCTCCAAAGGTGACGTTCTCATGTGATATAAAAATAGACCACTTTAGCGCCCCTTCCTTAATGGTTAATTGAACGGAGGAAACTCACTGCTGAAATGTACGTCATGTCCGTAGAAGTGGCTTGGTTGCGTGGCCACGCGCATCATGTTCATGTTTGGCACCAGTGGTTCTAAAGGTACTGTAACGACTTTAGTTCGTCCCAACATGGCTAAGTCATTACCTCCTGGGAGACATTGAGGACGAAGCGACTGCGTCGGGGACATGAGCCCCGGCGAGCGTAGGTCCGCCGCATTGGGGTACTGTGGCGAGACCCCCTGCACGGGGGGTCCGAACCTCGGCGTGAACGGCGGTGCTTGCGAGGGGGTAACGGAGCCCGACGGATACACTAAACAGTGCCCTCTTAGCGTTACGGCATTTTACGACCCTTTTTAATCTTATAGAACGCCCTGGTTCTGTCGCTGTTGCTATGCTAATGAGCGCCGTTGTCGCGTTGTCATGAGTCGAGCGAGTTGTTGTGCGAGACGAAGAAAGCACTTTTACCGGCGGGTGCCGAAAGCGCAGCGCTGTCGTCGGCACTGGCGTGTCATGCGCGCGAAGAACATTTATGCGTCGCTGGATGCACTATTTTTTGTCGCCGCGCACCAGCCGTCCCAGAGACGGTCAGCCGAAATGCTAATCAACAAGAACGAACGCACCCTGCCACCCACAGGAACCAAACCAAACACAGCGCGGCAGAGTACATGTCATCAATCTTGGCGACTCTCGCTACTACGCTTACATTTAATCGCCGACAAAGATGCGACATCTTCCGTGTCCGGCGCTTCCGACTCACACTCCGACCCTTCCGATTCCTCGTGGCCACTCTCCGACTTCGGCTTCTGCTGGGTGAGGGCAACAGATGAGAGAGGGTTCACAACACGGTCATCTTTGTAGAGGCTGGGAACGGTTTGAGCGCGTTCGCCCGGAGCACTGATTGGACTGTTGTCCGATCCCGGAGGGTCTTGGGCCTCAGTGGCCTTTGGTCCGTCAACAAGATCTACTTCCATGTCGTCGACCGTTCCGCCATCCCTCTCCGCCGGGCGCCCGTTATAATTCTCTTCCGCGAGCTGAGGAACTGCGCAATTGGAATGAGGCGAAGCCGACTTTTCGCCCTCATTAATAAACTCGTAGAACTCATGTTCGAACTCGGTGGCGGCCTCTTCGATCTCGACCTCCTCCAGCGCGTTTTCGAAGTCGTCTTCGTCGGAGTCAGTGTCCGAAGGATCCGCCTCGCCCATCCGCTCATCGGGAGTGGGAGGATCGCAGGAGGCGGCCACCTCCTCCTTTAACACCTTCCGCACGTTCTCTTTATCTTCCTGCATGTCGACCAGCGCGACCACAGACGACAGCTTCTGCGGCACGGAGACCGTGGAGAAGCCTGGGAGTTGACCGTCGACAGGGCCGAACGGATCTTCACCCATGGCAAGAACGCGGCGCAGCTGAGACTCGGAAATCACATGCAGCACGAGAGATGCTGCCTGAAACGAGGGGTACACGGAGTCCGGCTCGTGTCGAGTTGATGAAACGCGCGAGAAATCGGCGCCCCGCAAAAACAATAGTACCAATTACGCTAAAACCACACGGAGGCAGCGCGGCGAGAAGACGCACAAGAAGAGTAAGAGGAGATAAGCCGCGAGATGGGCAACTGCCGCCATAGTAACTCGCGAATGCCACCGTATCCAACGAAAACACGGGAAAATGAGAAGGGACCGCGGCCGGCGAGGTTCCCAATGTTTATGAGGGCGGCGGTGTGCGGTTGAAATCGGAATGCGCGATCTCACGAGCAGCGAAATCACGAGGTTGAGGCGAGCAGGGAGCACAAGGTGGTGGCGTTTAATAACTACCAATGAGAAGGGGCGCGAATGGTCGCTAATTGTGCGTGCGGGGAGGCAACGCTCTCCATAATGGCACACGCCGCGCACGCCTCCGGAGGAAATACCGCTGATTTCGGAGGACACTCATTATTCGATTTCCGACGTGTATGGGAGAATACGTGCGGCTTGTTATGAGGTTAAGAAGGGGAAAGAGTGCGCGAGAGCAAAGTTGGGCCGGTGGCGTCGCTGCCTCCTTCCTGCCTTCCTTCCGTCCTTATCCGCTATTCCACACAGCTGGCGCTCCTCTTCTGTCGTTTCCTTTCCGCATAAACCTCGTCCGTCCATCCCATTTCGCCCTCCTTTTTCTTCGAACCTCGGCGCGCGATCGCCACCGGACAAACGACGGTGATCAAGCCAGCCAGCGACCCAGCCACCCAGCCAGTCAGCCAGTCAGCCGGGCAGCCAGTCAGGCAGCCACTCATCGCCAATAGAAGCAGTAGCAGGAGCAGAACCACTGCGCGCTCGCGCGCAAAATTGAGCGAAAGATGACAAGTGACGTTCGAAAAGGTTATCCGCCACCCACTATCTCCCCTATCTGCGTGTGTGCTTGTTTCCGCGGCTTCTGGCGCCGCAACAAGGGTTCGCACACACCGCGAAAAAGAAAAGAAGGAGCCGAAAGCACGCGAAAAGACGTAAAACGGAAGCGAGTGGTGAGCACCAACCAATCTCCCTGCATCCCGACCACATCTAAACAATTCATTGAAAAACGCCCTGGAGCAATGGAGACGAGGAGAGGGAGAAGAAGCGCGCGAGATGAAAGCGAGCGAGATTGGGACCGTTCGGACGGCGCGCGCACTTTGAGGGTGGTCGTCCAGTCGGTAGGAGGAGAACTGCAACATCCTCAAACACACATGCACAGATGCAAGTGTTTTCCGCCACCGCCGCTGCAGACGCAACTCGCCGCAGCGGCGCCGCAAACAGATGAGCACAATCGGTCAAGAGACAAAAAAGCGAGCGAGGAACGTGTGTGCGGGCGTGTTATGCAGTGATATCGTGCGCGCGAGATGCTAAGCGCGCGGAGATTGACGCCGCCGGAATAAAGCGGCCACAACGGCGGCGGAAGAAGGCGCCGAAGGAAGAGAAGAAGCACCGAACAACGAAGGAAGACGTTGACGACGACGACGATGCCAATGACGATGAGACAACGAAATTGGACGGAAAAAGACAAATCGTAGTCATTTCGGACGGGAGCCCTCCGGCACCGGCGTCTTGTACATGGCAAGAGGCATACACTAACACACATGTAATAAAGCATGCGGTGACAGAGCAGATGCATGATGCACTTGCCCTATATCAGCCGGGAGACCCTTTATGCCGTCGACGAGTCGCCCGCACCTCACCTCGATACTGCCAATCGCATTTCGGTCTCCTCCAGCCAGCACCACCCTCAGAGGGCGCGACGTCATCGTCCGCCTCGCTTGCTCTACTTGGCGGCGAGAGGAAGGATTTCAAAACGGCCGCTTCCTCTTATTTACACCTCTTCCCGCGCGGCGCCACAAAGAGTTAATTCGTCGTGTTGTTGTCATCGTCGCCGTCATTTCGCCCGTTGTTCTCTATTTCAGCTTTCAGCCTCCGCCGTCACGGCGTGGCGACTCTCGCGCACGGCGTCGACACTCGAATCAAAGTTACGACGTTGTTTCCGCTAAGGGTGTCAGAACCCATTGCGTGATTTGAGGGGCACAGAGGCGGATTCAAAGAGCACAAACGGACGGGAGCATGAACGGGAAAGGACGTGGCCGGAAGCAGAGGTGGTCAATTCAAAAGAAAGAACGGTTTCCATTTTTGCTGCCCATATTTGTTTACGCCGTATACATTTCCGGTAGATGGTGGAGCAAAGAAAGGAACGCAATGGAGACAGAGGGGAACATATTAAGCCATAAAACTGTTCCATCATTCGAAATAACCAGGAGGAAGGCACCGATAGGAATGGTTGCGGAATGCGGCTGAGAGGAACTCCAAGTGCGCGGGTCGGGAAAGGGCACGGCGGAGAAGGAATGATCATCGCCAGCGCGCCCCACGGTAGGGGCCATAAACAACGATGACAGCGGAGCGAGTGGGCCGGGAGATCAGGGCATTTTGAACTGTGTGAACGCGCACAAGACCTTCTACTGACAGCAAGCGGCCGCAACACTCAGTGCAACATGACCACGGGCCGATGTGTGCGTTCCTTCTTCCTCCTCCCTAATATCATAGGCACAACATTTTGATGCGCCTCGCACGCTGGGTAGTTCGCTACTGGGAGCGGCGCCGATCCCAAGTGACCAAGCGCGGCCTATTACCAGGTCCGTCTAATTGCGACGATGACGGCGCTCTTGATCAAGCAGCGTCGGGATCGCCCACAAAGCAGTGAGTGCCTCCGGCGGATCTGTGCACGTGCGTCCACATAATTACGGAGGCGCGAGCAAAGGTAGGCGAGCGGAAAGTGGCTAATTACACGCCTCCCGTTTAGGATAAGGAGAGGAGGAGCGCAGAGAAGATCCAAACACGGTCCAACCAGGAAATGACAGGAGCGGACGCCTAGGCGCACCCCGGGACAGAGATATCCTGTGTGGAAAGTGTTATTGTCGTGGAGTCGGAGGAGCTGGACACGCCTCAAGCCGAGCAGAGCCAAGCGGAGACACGTTACCTAAACTCGAAGGAGGGGCTCCGAGCACGTGAACTGCCGGCACGCACACGAACTGGGTCGTCTGGCTACAAAGCCACAGCTCGTTCCCTCATTTGCTGCTTGCCGCGAAAGCGCCCCTCAAAGGGGTTCCATGTCGAAGGAGGTTGCTCACGCTCCGGAATGCAAAGAGACCAAATCGCCTTAGTGGCCAGCTCATGGCTGAGCACTCTAGGCGCCCGTTTTCACGCCTCCTTTATCTTCTTCGCCGCTTTTATCAAACTATACTCTGAGGGTGGCCACCGCGGCAGCACAACATATTTTTGCGCGCGGACGCGCCAAAGCGACGATTGCCGTGTAGCCGGATGACAAACGGCGTTCGGCTGTGATTCAAAACGTTTCGCGCTGTTTTCTTTTTCTGTCTCGTTGTCACTCTTTGCTGCTGAGGGTGCTGCGGAGCAAAATTGTTGTTTGTCAGAGGAAACTTACTGCTATGAGGGGAAGTGATGTGTTGCGGAGGAGGCTGAGGAACGGCGTTCATTAGTGAAGGTCGCACTTGAGGCGTCTGAAATGGTAATTCCGGCTTAGCATTCGTCGGTTTTGTACAAAGGCGCACAGGTATGCGCTATCTTTCATTATCGCTCATTGAAACTTAGGCCCCTTTCTGCCCTGTTTTGGTCCTGTCTTGCTCCCCTTCGTTCCCATTCAAAGATTTTCAGCACGTGACCAAGTCTGTATCCCGTGTTTTCCCACATCGCAATGAACATGGCTTTTGGAACTAGTCACTTAGGTGCACCTGTCTCAGTTGTAGGCAAACTTGCGACGTGTATATGAGCTGCGATTTTCGGTTATAAACCACGAAGGTGCCGCTAATTAGCCGTTGACCTAATACTAAATGTGCCAGAATTCAATAAACCGACATTGCGTGAGGTCTTGTCTTTTCACCCGTGGCTTGTAAGAACACATTAATTTGGCAAAGTCGTTCGTATTAATCAAATTTGCCAAAATGCCCTCCTCGCCGCCAGCATGATCTGTGGTCTTGCGCTAGCCGGCCTTTCCATCCGCGTACTACTATGTTGTTTATATCGCGTTTTGAGGCTGTATATTTATTACACAGCTCAGTGCTTTTGCCTCGCATCGCGTGTTGTTTAAAGTGTCATAGATTGAGGGTTTTCACTATGGTAATTAAAATGAGGAGCTGTGTCCTAATTGGCAAGCACCTCTCCTTCCGAGAAGTTCTTCGGTCGGTGAGTTGAGTGGCTCGTTAGCACAGTACGCCCGCGAAGTTGCGGTTTGCGGCAGCGGTGACGTCTGCTCGCGCGTGCCGCAAAACCATAATTGCGTTGACGAGCATGGGACCGAGATAATTGCGTGACGGTTGTTACCTACCTGAGGCGTTCGCGGAGTCAACGTGGCCTGAGCCGAAGCTCCCGGGGGCGGTTGAAACGCGTTGGTCAAGGCACTGGAGAAACCGGAAGGAGTCTGCGGCGTCTGCGGTGGCACCGGCTGCGTGGCCGGTAACACGAAGCCGTTCATGCTCTGTTGTTGTTGCTGTTGCGTTTGTTGTTGTTGTGCGGCCTGTTGTTGTTGTTCTTTCGTCTGCATGGCCGGCGGGTATGCGACCGGCGGTGACGTCACCGGTGGCGTCCGCTGCGGAGGTTGCGGCGGCTGCCCGCCCGGTTGTTGCGACGCAGGTGCGGAAGGGTTCCCTGGCGGCGGATATGGAAGACGGCTCGGCCGCGGCGGGTAGCCCGGCTGCGCTTGTGTCATCGCGGGGTTGTAGCCTGCAACGGATGCGGGTAAGTGAGAGGCCGCGCGTCGGACGCCTATAATAAGAGCCCGCGATTGTAATTTATGGTAAGACGTCACACACACACACGTCTATTCAGATTCATTCATTATAACTGGCTCCGCGAAATTGAAAGTGGTCTCCTCAACTGCGTCCTTATCTATTCCGCCCGTGTTCACTGAGGGCACGTGTTCCCCTCACACTCGGCATTCTGCACGACGTCTTCTGCATCCAATTACCGCTAGATTATGCAACATTTTGTGCTCGTGAGAACAGCGCTCGTGGCAGACTTAATTGCCGAGGTCACTCTCGTAAACATCTGTCCACTAAATCAATAATTAAAACACATGTATCCTGTGGTGATCGAGAGAATCTGTGCGATTTTCGTCCGCTCAACCCTTTGAAATATCGAACGAATTCCTTTCCCGGCGCCCTTCTTCCCATAGGAAAATAATTTGTGATTCATAACAACCTTTCTGCACACTCATGTGCGCGCCGTTGCCAAAGACAACTGCCAGCTTGATTAAATGCGTTACAAGGCCAACCCGCTTAATTAGCGTTCCTTATGGAGTTCGTCGCGTCGTCCAAGTGCGTAAGTGACCTTTGGCAATAGGCGCCTTGGACAATCCGTCTACGGCCGCTCTGCGCTCCCCTTTTCTTCCTTGCGATTTCCTTTCGAAACGCCTCATATTTTTGCAGTGGCAACGGTGACAACGTCGTCGTCGCCTACACTCGCAGAAATAGCCAAGGGGCAGCACGCTAAAGTCTTGCAGCCGTGAATGCGCACAGGTTAAGACTGAAATCCCGGAAATCGCTACAGCTTGTTATGCCGGCTTGCGCATGAAGCGACATGTATTTTTAGCGCTCTTCAAAACAACCCCAGCATCTCCGCTAAAGCGTAATGCTTCGCATTTCCATCAAGCGCGCTGCAGCAACGAGCTTCATCTACTGAATTGGTAAGTTCCAGCTTCTGGACTATCATAAAAAGCGGAGCGCAGACACTAGCGGACGCTTCCGCGCCCGTCACGGCACGATTTCAAAACAAAACTTCGGAAAACGCCGCTTTTGTCCTTAGTTTCAGCGAGGGAGAGGCCAAGATTGATGGGCTATAAATATAGTGTTTGCTCTGGCTCTATGAAGCGCCTTTTTAGTCTTAGGTCCCCAGAGTGAATTCAGTACGACCAAGTGTTTTCCGTTTAGCATTTCAAACACCTGCGTAACCTCCGTTGTTAAATGGAGCCCCTGATGCAACCGCTGCTTAGCAAGAAAAAAGTTCTGTTTGCTGCTTGAGTCACAGAAAATCTGCGCCAGTCGGAGCTCTTAGCGTAAGCTCCAAATCTGCTATGAGTCCCCTTCCTTCCGCTAGCACATTTCCATACGCACAGAGTCATCTGTTTTGGTGGTGAATCGTGCGGGCCGATCCTTTCGCTTCTTGAACGGAGCAGCTGGCCTCCTCCCTTCTACTGTTGTGGTCGTTTTTTACGCAAAAAGAGGCGACGCACCTTCTAAGGTTGACGCAAGGGCATTCCTAGTGCAATTTTAATGGAAGTGGATGTTTATGATGTAACTACAGCCGTACCTGATGCAACAAGCGAGAAACTTTGTTTACGCAATGGAAACAGCTTGCTGTTCAGGAGAAATTAGTTTTTTATACCTTTTATCAATGGGGTAGCGTGCAGATTGTGCGCAACCAAGTAAATGCCTTCCAAATGTGTTCCGACAAATGAGAAAAGTCGCACGTTCATGCTTATAACGGATCTTATTTTGTGTCTTTTACGAAAACATACATTTTTAAGAATAGTTTTTTTGAAATATGTTACCGCTGTCTACCCGGTATCAAGTTATGTTAATTTATGCCGCAATTCGCAGCAGCTGACTCATCGTTTTTGTGCTGACTCATGAGGATACTCTATTCTCTCTGGGCTACGGGCACCCCACCAAATTTTTTATCTGTCTATTTCGCCTTCTCACTGTCGACGACTTCCGTAAATACGAAAGAAGAACAAAAAAAACTAAAAAAGATAGCTGGAATGTCTTCACTTTCCTGTTTCCAAATGACTAGCGTTTCCTCCTTAAAAATCAATACTTGTCTAGGGTCTCTAGCATTTTCTTTAGACAAAAACAAACGTAGAATAGCTTAGAACATCGTATCGAGCAGGAAAAAAGACTGGAAGAATTGGTTTTGTAGTCATTGTGGAATACTTGGAGTACGGGACACAAAAGACGTGAATCTGCGCGTAACTGAATCGACCAGTCAATCTTTCGATGTCTGCCACTTTCTTCACGTGCTATGTGCGAAAATCGATAGCTGTTCGTAATGCGGTGTACTATGATCATGTCGTGTCCAGATGGATCGCACACATTTTTCCCAAAAATAAAGCTAACGCAAAAGTCTTTGCTGATCGAAAATGAGCCACGCTTCCGGAAACAGGACCAAAGACAAGAAATGAATGTGCCGCGCGATGACCCGCCACCGCTCGAGTTGGGCGAAGTGACTGCGGGTCGCAGGCTTCGGCCTGTGGCCGTCTGCGTGAGGACTCGTCCGTCTCCGTCGGTCCTCAGACCGGTGGTCGCTGGTCGCCGTGTCGCCGCCAGCTTCATTGCGGCGGCGGCAACGAGAGCACTACGTATACATTTATAATGGGCGCAACAAACCACAACCTTGTCTGGACGAAAACAGAGTGCGCGCGAAAGCGTTCATAGTTTGCGCCCTTGGAAAACGGCGTTCCTTCGGGTCCTCTGAAGGTTTCGCAGCCCTCTTTGTTTCGCTGCCCAGTTTAGTCATTTTTCTAGTATTTTCATAGTAGAGTAAGTTGGGTTTCCTTGTCCTCAGCAAGGGAAAGAGGTTCACTTCCCGTGCACTCAAAGGACGATCAGAGTTCAAAATTTGATACAGTATGATTAAGGTCGAAAATTTAAGGTAGACAGCAAGTGTTTTTCCATCCATCTCTGTAGCTTTCAATCCCGGAGGCGGCACATTGGAGTGGAGCCTCGGCTTCCCACGTCACTGTGGCGAGGCTCCGTTGCGCAGCACGCTTATAAAAATATCCATGAATTGCTCTCTCGTGATGCAAATCAACAACAAACGGAGCGCGACTTCGCTGGAGCCACATGGCAAAACAAAGGCCATGCGCTTCAAAAGCGGTGACGGCCACGGGACACTCGCCCACGGCCAAGGGTCACGTTTCGTCGTCCGTCTTGATTACCAACTTTCATGCTCTTTCTCAATTAAACACTTCGCTGTGTGTGGCCGACGCCTTCGCCTCCCTTCGGCAAAAACATCTTTAATCATGCCCGCGCAATCCTCCCTTATTTCTGCCGCTTTCAGGACCGCCATCACGCGTCCCCCTGTCCTTCGTTCCTCCGGGCCGTCTTACCTTGAGGGTATTGTACCCGCTGCACAAGTACTCGCTGTCCGGCGGGGTTGCCGAACATCCGCGGCTGTCCGGCGAAGTGTTGTTGCATCTAAAGCGCAACGTTATTTCCTTCAGAGTCGTGTCAAAGATTACGGAGCATTGTAGCCAAGGGAAAAGCCATTATAG
>KN172239.1:35084-49409 GCA_000757755.1 Steinernema glaseri
TATATTAAAATCGATGGAGACGCCGCTTGATGTTGTCCCTTTTTTAAATCTCCCCTTATGCTGCTACCGTTTGGTGACCCGCGGGGAGTGTAGGCGCGCGTTAATGACCCTACGCTCGCTAGGCATTTCATTTCCGCGCTGTCCACTAAGGGGATGATAGTAATTTCGGCGTAAGAACCACGCTCTAACTCCCTCTATGAGTCTCGCGCATGAATCTTGTTCTCGCGCAATCTAGTCTAGCTATAAATTAAGTCATAAATTGCGTCTATATGCGTTTTCGCCATAGCTGCATCAGTTCTGCCGCGAGTTATAGGAGCTCTGCCGTACTTCCGTGTCAAAACTACTTTTATTTGAGAGCGGTGCGCACACCTCTCTACGCTCGATTTGTTTCGATGCTTCAAGTGCTCAACAGGGAAAGGCGGTCCAATTTCCGTGCATACAAAGGACGGCCATAGTTCAAAATTCGAAACCATGAGAGCGGTTTGAAAATTCACACGGGCCGAACGTGGACAACCATTGTTTGCCTACTCCTTTGCGCGCAACGTTTTCGACCTAACAGGGAACGTTCTTTTCAGGCGCTCGCACACTTTGGGACGTATGAGGAAACAATCAAAACACGACACTTACTTCGTGCCAAATGACGCGTCGCCTCACAAAGCCTCTCCCTAAGTGACTAAGGTAGGGCTTGATATTGCTCCCTTAAATTCCATCCGGAACGTCAAGCGGATGAGCTTCTGACTCTCGTGCCCGCTTTGCTCATTTTTGGCCGCCTCAGCAGCTCAAAGTAGTTTAATTAAATCAGCGCGCGCTTGCGTTGAAAATATCGGATTTTCTGTGTGTTTTTTTAGTATTTCGTCTTTGGAGTCGCAACCTCTCACCCGTGGGCGCGTTTTGTTTGTTGTATAGTGCGCAATTAGGATTCGCGCGCTTGGCGTGTAATCATGCTGTTTTCCATCGAGTCACGCGTGTATTTCACTCTTTCCTTCGGCCTTCATCTTTCCGACAACTTACTTGTTGAGGACTCATCCACTGCTGCTGCTGTTGCGGAGGCTGCTGCGCGCCCGGAACTTGACCGACGCTCGCGGGAAACTGATATGACGTGTGTTGTGACTGTGCTGACGGCGTTGCTTGACTCGACACTGGAGGATACGCCACGCTTCGAGGTGTCTGTGGGTTTGGGAACATGTTCTGGTTTTGCGATGGAGACACGTTCACTTGACTCGCTGGGTTCACGTGGTTCTGCGGAGTTTGCGGCTGCTGCCCGATGGGTCCCATTCCGGGGAGTCCGGCTGAACGACAGATGCACGAGAAGGCGCAAGTCGCTTACCTGAACTGGGTGACTGTCCGGGGAGGTGATTCAGCTGCATAGGGAACGGCGACGAGGGGGTCAGACTCGGACCTGGCGTATTTCTGTTGAACGGTGACTGCACCGACGGGTGGTGCGCGAGTGGGCTTCCGAGCGGGCTTTGCGCTAAATTTTTAAATGTCTCGACGGTGTCTGTAGAAACTAAAAGGGCGCACTTAATTCGTGTCGTCCACATAGAGAGTTCCTAGAAAACTGAGTCACGCGGTTACTAGGGAACACCTCGTGCACTTTTTGGGGAGGCGGTAAGAGGGGGAACTTTTAAGATAGAGACTGGTTCCGTCAGGGCTAGATGAAGAGTCTTTAAAAGGAAAATAGATCCTAAATGGATAAAGCTAATATGCTCAGGCATTTTCAAAGGAGCGATTGGTACATTCTTCTTGTGATTCAGATTTCTGCCTAATTTTTCACCTAGTTTGCTGTAAATTTGCTTGTTTCCCAATTGACAAAAGAGGATGATTACCCAAAAAGAGTCCACCGACATTGGACGCTACCGCTACTATTAATTTCCTCAAAAACAGCTTATCATCAGCTGTCTGTCTATTGTATCGCGCACTCAACAAGGATCGCCCGTGTCCGCTAGCTAACGCGTTATCCAGTGTTTCTAAGCAGCGTCAGAGAACAACGCTTATCAGCAAACTGATAAGTGCCACTATTTAACCAACCTGGAACCATTCGCAGCGGCTGCTGCGTGTGTTGCGACGACTGTATGGGCATCGCAGCGGCCCTGGCGTTCGGTGAGTGGATTTCGTTGTTTTGGCTGAAGTTGATCGGCGTGCGTTGTTGTTCGTTGAAATTTGACGACGGTTGGCCATTGTGCGGGTGTTGCTGCATACTGTGTGAGTCGCTTCCGGACGACAGTCTCCGACGCTGGGCCGCCGGTGAACCGGAGTTGTTACTCTCTCTGGAGTGGCCTCGGTGCGGCGACTGACCAGCAGCGTGAATCAGGGCCGGGATTGCAGAGGTCGACCATTGAAAACACTAAAAGTTTGCAGGGTTGATACGTTGGCCCCTTTGGCGACTGAGCGAACCTGCATGCTCTGCATTCGCTGAATATGGCCGCCCGCGGCCATACTGTGTTGGTCGACCACCACATCCCGAAGTCTGTGGGGGTCCAGCGATTCCAGAGGGCTCATCGTTTCGTCTTCGGTTCGATGCACGGACATGCCGTCGACGGCTCCCTCCATACCTTAATTAACCCAGTCTGCAACGGACGCACATATGAAGAGATTAGAAATCGCCGAACGTTCGAAATAGCGAAATTAATGGACGTGCCGAAGACGGAAACAATTTCCCGGACAAAATGTTGTTAGCCAATGTACAAATAGCAGATGATCTAAGGACGAGACCAGGTAAATGGCCAGTGACGACGGTGAGCACGAACCTAATTGGCACAAGTTGGAAAACCGTGTTTCCGCTTTTCATGGTCAGAGAACAATGTCATTCCAAATCTGTAGCTGGGTTCTAAGCTTGTTCGGTTGGTTCAAATAGTAATCTGAACTTTTCTTCAAATTTACGTTGTGGGTTTACCTTTAGAAGGGAATATGAGGAATCTTATTCATAACAGTGCGCTTTTGTTTTCCATGAACATGATTTTGTGGGTTCTATAGCTGACAAATTTGAAGTCCACGTATCAAAAGAAAATGGATAGGTATCCAATATTAAACACTGAAGTATAACTGGGAAAAGTCCTAACTGCTAGCTGAAGTCGGAGTCCCAACTAAACAGCTCACTACAACCACCAAGCACGACTTTCGGACATGTCCCATCACAAAAGTCAGATCAAATTGTTTTCAGAGAAAGATAGCCGAATTATGCGAGGATTTGGGGGACTGTATCAGTGGTCAGACATCTTCCCAAATAGCAGAAGGACAATAGTGAAGTGTACGCATGGGGCATCAGCGTTCAACTTGGTTGACCCGCCTGAAATCAATAGTTTAGCACGTCGAACGCTGGAACAATGCACGTACCTTGCCAGCCAGCTTCTCGCCTATCGCCTCCTCCTCAGTGCACGGTGATCGGCTTCTCCTTAGTCTGTATGAGTTTATCAAAATGCTCGCCAATCACTTTCGCGTTGTTTTTGCCGTTCGATTTCGCTGTGGTGGTCAGTTTGTTGTGGCGCGTTAGAACGATAAATAGAGACACGCCCGTCGCGGCAAGACCTACCACGCAGCGCGAACGTCGATGCGAATCGATTTCCCGAGCGTTCTGGCGTTTGTCTTGCGGCTAGCTTGTTTTTGTGCATGTTGGGAGAAGTTGTGATGCGACGAGCTCCTTCCAGATCCTCTGTGTTCCTTCTGCTACGTTCCATGCTTCGGTTTGGTCGTTGCCTATAACAGATTCCATCGATCTTCTTCTCAACCGTCGCGCAAGTCTTCTGAGCGTTCTGGAAAGGCAAAATCACAGTCTAGCTAGTGAACCGTCAGTAGACAGATAACAGCAGAGCGTGCGGCCGGGATAATTCGAAATACGCGATTGCCAGATGCGCCCAAATTTGAAGTGGAAATGAGGCGTGAAATACGAATTAACTTTGTTTTGATTCCACATCCCGATTGAGTCATCGAGCCCCTCTCAGTTGCTAATCTGAACTCGTGAGCAAGGCAGGTGCTCAATAGGAAAAACTCAGAAAGGGCCGCTGTCCTTCCACGTATTTGCTGCCAAAGACAGTTGTTTGTCGAACCTCTGTTTAGAGAAGGAGACCCCGAATTGTCTCTTTTTAAAAGGATGACACTGTAAATTCTGTAATATTCAACACAAGATTCTGCAAATATTCTAATAAGCTAGTGTAAATAAGTTATAGTACAAGCAGCATTTTTCGCAAAATTCTAGGAGGAAAGCCAAACGCTACGCACAGAAAAACGAAAATGACGATGCCTTCTATAATAAGAAAATTCAGTTCACTCTCCACGCTGGATACACAAATAAAAGACCTAAAACAGAAATCATTACGCCTACATTACGTTTCGAGCTCCGAACTGGCTGAGTCAGCTAACATCGTTCAATCATGTGCATCTGTCAATAACAAACCTCTATTTATATCAAGAAACTCCGAAAACAAAAGGGCATGAAACGACCTACGAATCAGTGACTTTCAGATGCAGTGAAGGCGTCTGGAAAGAATAATATTACATCAGTTATGATCGTAGGTTCTGCACACACTGTCCGGGTGATCGCGTTTCCCATTATTTATCTCTTTTGACGAGTTCCTTCGCGCTATAGTATCTTTTAAAAGAGAATCATAAGCATCCTTCGTAGACCCTCACATTAAAAAGATAGCCTTCCAGGTCTTTCGAAAAACTTCAAAAAATATGTTTGCAAATTACGATAATTGCACGTCATTTCTTGATGAAAGCAAAATATGTTAGGGCTCGCTTAAGAACTGTAGCTATGAATGAATCGAACAACAAAACAAGACAATGACATCCGCCTTGGTCGTCCTTAAACAATTTCACTCGTAATCTTGAGCAGCAGACGGACAGCATGTGCGCCTCCCCGAAAACATAGAACAAAACAAACACAAAACAAGTGCTGTTGACGAGGAAGTTGCAAGGGAAAAGACAAAACCAATGTTGACTGAGAGTCGACGGCTACAAAATCCGACTAATGCGCCATGGATCCGTTCCCAGCTGGGAGACGAGGAAGTCGACAACCGGCCGCATGGACGTATCTCCCACAATTCATTACTTTGCGCCCGGAGAACACGTTTCCACGTTTACTGATATTTGCACCGAGCAAGTACAACAACCTGAGTCAGAGATCACAGCGTTAAGCTTCTCATCGCACCGTCCGTTCCTCCACACTCGGTCACGTGACAACGATGTCCGTTTCCAGGAGGATGTGTTTGTACTCTTCTTTGATCCTAATTTCCGCCTCCATGCTGTAGTCGCAGACGTATTGGAAAACACGCCACACCACCGCCAGCGAGTACACTTCCAAAGCGATGGCGCCCGTCTGGAGGGAGTTGACAGTGGGGCAGTGAAGCGATTTGTCTACTAACCTGTGTGGCGAATCCGATTAGTTGATGCGTTTCAAGAGTATCTTTCGTATTGGCACTGTCGAGCATGTCCACAAAGTAGTGAATGACTGCGGCTAATATCGAGATGAAGGATACCGTGAAGTACGGTATCATGTAGGTGTAGTTTTTGATTGAGATGCCGCCGAGCAGGAAGCCATAGCTGGCCATGGCAACGAGATAGAAGAAACCACATCCTGGAAAAGCAGCTGATCAAGAGCTCTGGTATGACCTCGTCCATTACATAAAGGTTTCTTTATATGCGAAAATCAATCTGAAGTCTTACAGATCAAAGGGCAGGAGATGGCTAGATTTTTTGTGGGTGTTCTAAAACGCATGCAGAGAAATGAGCACGGTCATTCTTCTCCTTTACACTCGAAAAAGAAAAAGAACAGCCGCATCGGAAAAATCAATCGTTCCTTGATCGATTAAGACAAATTAGTACACGACCAGATAGACCTGATTAGTATTTCGACGTGTACTTTGCGGAGACAATGTCCACAGTGCATAGAGTAAAAACCAACCTACTACGACCAGCACCGACGTGTCCATTAAAGCGATGGAAATGATAAACAACGTGAGGAGGACGGCTTTGACGGCGACGAAAATGAACGCCATTTGTTCCACGTGAACCGCGCCACACAGTGCGCGGTACTCCTTTCGGTCATCCTGGAAAGAAATGTCTTTCCACGGGAAGCCGCCATCGGCACCTACCTTGAACTCGTAAGGGTCGCGTAGCGGGCGATTTACAAAACAACAGCAAAAATGATCAACGAGGAGTTCAAGCCACGGAGGGTAATCGCCACGTTCCGAAGCTTCTTCGTCGTGCTCTGACATGCGACGCTGCGAGGCGGGTTTGGTATTATCGGCGGACAGGCGTTGAAATCGGGCGAGAACGACGCCCGAGGCACTAAATAAGTTGGTCGAGACGAGCGCGACAGGAGAAGCGCGTAATTACAATGGTGCACGCGTGTATGTGAATGGCCGACCGATTCAGACATTAGCCGCGAGGTTCTGTAATGTCTCCGAATGGGATGGGATTTGCGGTGCATTGCGCAGGTAGCGGTGGAGGGAGCGGCGATGGGTGCGTGTCTATGACGTGGAAAATAACTGGATTCCTTTCGTCCAGATTAAATATTTCGCTTTAACTTCCGAAAAGTTTAATGTACTTAGAGCATATCGTACTTAGCGTGGTTCGACCTTACTCTCGGGCAAGTGATCTGTTATACGTAGGACGTTGAGGACTCCTTGCCCAGTAGTTCCATTGATCCTTTTGAACTGTTATCCACTGCATCTCATTCAATATCGCGTAACGTATGAAACACAACGCTTACTGTATACATCTTGGAGGCCTTGACAGAATAATCAATCTTTATCACGCGTCGTTGACGTGAAATAAATAGGCGGTGATGACAGAGATGGCGAAAGCTTATTTACAAATGGACTAAAAGCGTGATTTTCCAAAAAGTGCATGGGAATCGTCTGATTCAGTCAGCGCGTTGTTCCGTTTGGAGCAACACTAAAAGCATTTTTAAATGTTACGCTGACGTTTACGTTGATTCGCGAGGAGACTTCCTGTTTTCCTGTTCTAAATACGGAAGACGGACCTTGTCACTTAAGGCGCGGGGACAGCGGCGTTGTGCATATTTCCACTTATGGAGTGTCAAAAAAACGAGGAGAGTAAAATGAAACTTCAATGTCCACAAAAAAAGAAATCCTGCCTATTTGTTTAATGAATTCACGCCACCTACCGCCATTTACGGTAAAAGGCGCATCCATAATGGGGCGCACATCACAGATCGCTCACGAGACGCGTCACAAATCAATGAAGAGACACTGCGTTGTGCACGACCCGAAAAAACTATTCTGCAAATGCACCTTCCGCAACATTTCCGTTTTTCATCTCCGTCGTTTCCAGAGGCGATCAATCACCGCGCGCCCTTCGCTGGAAGCTCTTCCGTGTTTCGCACCCCTGACGAATCATCCCCGCTGGTTGCTGTCCACATCCGCCGTGCTCCTTCCACTTAGGCTCGTAAATGTGTATGTTGCGCAACGAATTTGTCTTCATTGCCACAAAGTTGGCACTTACGAGCTTAGCAGGATGTTTTGCTTTTGGTGGGATGAAACCCTTAATTTGGATTGTTGTTTTGTGGATAGCCTTTTTAGGTCCATGCTAGCTGACTAAGACACGTCTTGCTAGCCAGCAATGTCAGAGTTTTGAAGCATTGTTAATAAGAAGTCGTATTATTACGTACCACGTTTAATCTATAATGTATGTGTTTATGTGTTGATACAGTATGTGTTTGAATTCGCATTAATTTTAGACTTTTGCCCACATATTTTACTCTTATTTTACTTCGATTATTAAAGGGCCACAAATCCTCGATTTTGTCACACCTCATTAAAAACTCTTGTTCTCCTAACGTACCCTTAGTTTCTATAGAACCATTGGCGTTGCATTGGCGCAGTGAAAATTTTTCATAGTTCTCTTAAGTGCTTTTCTCGTATTTCTCCAGATTTTCCGTCTCATAGACTCACTATGGGTTCTAATGTGTGTATTTCCATGGATCCCATGAACGAGCCTAGTGCGTTCAAAGATTCCGAGAAGCGATCTCACGGAAACCCGCTCTGTTCGAAACAAAGTGACGGAGTCGTTGTGCGTCGAATGCTGACAAAGTGATGACGCCGGCGTTCAGCAAAAATTTGCGAAAATTACGAGGGTCCTCGTGCAGGATAAGTGTGGCGTTATGTATGTGCCTCCGCTTCGTCGTAAACGGAGTCCGCCGCTCACTTTGCCCTCTTTACTCCTATTTACGCAGCGGTTGCTGTTAAATCTTAGTAATTGTATTTTAGGAAACTCCCGTTCTAAAGGTTCACGGCAACAAAGCTCAATTACAGTTCTCCGTGAACACGTTAATGCTACACTTTTCAGACGTTTTTTTGGTCTGAAAATGGCTGGAGAAGCTAGACTACTACGTGTTCTTTTGCAAATGATGACAACGATAATTCCCATGTTTATGACCTGAAATTCATAAAGCTTGCGGTCGTAAACACATTCCGCGCGTGTTTTCTCCGTTTATTTGAAACGGACAACCGTGAAAGTAATTGGCTGAATGTTCGCAGCAGGGGTCCCGCTCTCCGCAGTCTCATTTTATGTTTCTGTGATAGACGCGATTTCGGGTATCATTTATAAGCGTGCAACTTTTGGGAATACTGCTGCTGTAGAACGAATTTTGGATGTGAAGAAGAATATGGGCGTGGTATCACATTGTTGTTGGTGTCATTTTAATCTAACTTATGCCAGTTATAAATAATAACACTTTTTTTCTTGTTGATATCATGTTGTCTCACGAACGAAATGCTAGAATAATTAGTTACACCGCAAATAGCTACCATAGAAATAAGATCTAACTTGAACAAGCATGTCCTTTGTCCGGTAATGATATTATTCGCGCGTGAGTCATGTTGAACTTGGCCCGCCTTCCACATGTGTAGAAATGATCTTCTCCGTTCCAGAATTTCCCACATACTCCGATAGCATGTCCTTGGGTCATGTCTCCTTTTGTCCATTTGTCAAGACAATAAAACGACCTTAACGCCATTATCCTTAACAAGGAACACTACGTGCTTCCGGCAAGTCAACACCGTGAGGTTGCACTTCCTCCAAGAGTAAGAATGTTATCCCTCTGTCACTTTGTCGCTACTATGGGACACATGACAACTGCATCACAGCCCAAGCCTGTGGCTCGAGATTTATGGACCCCGCTGGAAATACCTTAATTGATTTGTACTTTTTCGCATCGCTTCTTCTTTGCTAGCATTTTTGTGGCAACGCAGAGAATTTGTGGGCGGTCTGCGGCGCTTTTACATCTCAGATTTAATTAATGAGCACGGCTAAAATTCCATGTTTAATCGCATTTCAACGTTTCCGCCCAGTTCACGCCTTTGCGTGCCGTCGTGTGGGGCTCACGTCGCTGTGTTCTGAATACGGCAGCTGAAATGTGATTCGAGCTTCTCAGCGGCGATAGGTGGCCTTCGAACGGCAAAACATAAGCACATTTGCAGTTAGTCATTTCCCTTTAGGATGTAAGTCAGTCGAAATTATTTTGCTATTGAAGCCATCCCATGTATTTGTAAATAGGACTGTCGTAGAGATCCATGAATCCTCGCGAAGTCTGGATAATCTGCGACTGGCGCAAGCTTTCGACGTAATGACTCATTAGGGTTAATTCCTTCGCTTTCCCTCCCCCTTAAGTATGCGTTAATCCCTTTTCGACTTGCATTGAATCTCACTGCAAAAATACGCTATATCCGCCCGTGTCTCGCCGCGAGCGTCCTTTCCCAGCCTCCGCTCTCTGTGGTGCGTCGGCGGACCTGCTGCATTTTTTGTGTCCTCGCTCCGAGTACACGCCTTGCCTCGTGCACGTCGCCAAATAAGATCGCGCGAATGCGCTTTCTCTCACCGCTGCAACCGGCAGCTTACTCCTCGGCTCCCCAGTGGTTTGATCCTCCGGCATCGCACCGCCGGCGTCTCGTCTTCCTTGTGTGGTGTCGCCGCCGACGGCGATTTGTAGTCCGTGGCAGACGTGTCTTTCGCGGCCGGTGCGTTGTCCAGACAACTGGGATGAACCTAGCGGAAATTGTGCACATCACTTAAATTGCTTATCTTGTCCTTGTTACGGAATCCGAGCTTATCACCCGAAAGCCAGCTAGAGATCGTCACTTGTTACAGGTATAATGGCTGACCACAAGCCACTCTTGAGCGAGGATGTCGCAAACCTTCGCTTCTCCGAGCCAGGCACTCCAACTTCGACTGCCAGTGGGGCCGTTGACGATTCGCGTCTCACCGAAGAGGACATCTTCATGATGAAGAACCTGCGGAGCAACCGCTCGTTCGCTCCAAGCGAGATGGCCGAGCAGTCGGTGATGTCAGTGGCAGACTCCGCGTCCAACTTCGACGAACATGTCACCGAACAAGACGTCGCTGACCACGAACAGCACGACGGCTCTGCCAAAAACGGCAGCAGAGACGCTGGTTCGGTGAGTCAAAACCTCTCTGTGAATTCTTCAAAACAGAAATAAGCAATCTGATATTTCACCATTTAAGCTATTACTAAACATAGACGGCTTTTTATTTCTCGGGGTCCTACACAATGTGAGAAATCTCACACCTAGGGCCACTTTTAGAATGCGCATGCGATAAGATCCTTGGTCTGTTCTAATCAAGTGGAATACGCGTATCTCCATCGCAAACGATCTATGGCAACTCGACTCCAAACTCCAAAACTTATACATATTCCGTTGTTAATGATTCAACTGCTACTTCTTAAATTGTTTATTAAAATATGCAAAGCATGTATAAGTTCATGCAGTAGACCATGCAAAACAGTCGGTCTCATCAAATGCAGAGCAGAATCGGTAAACATGAACTGAAATACACTGAATTTATCGACATTTATAATGCGTCCTATTTACCGAAAAATACGTTCCAAATCGTTCAGCTTGCTCCGTGCTCATCGCCGGAACCTCCCGCTCCGTCGCACCATACAGATCGACTCCGCCAGGAGGACATCATCTACATGAAAGGACTGCGCAATGTGTTCGCTGCCAGCGAGAGAGCGGAATCGTCCGTTCTTTCCAATGCCGACTCGGCGTCCAACTTCGAGGAACACGTTCCCGAAGAGGATTTCAATGAGTCAGAGGTCGCAGAGCAAGAAGCTGTGTCCGATGAGGAAGACCAAGAGAATGAGGATCAGGTAGTCTACAGCATTTCCCGCCACCTTGCACCATCGCTATGTTTCAGCACATTGTCGTAGGGCATTTTGCTTTCCGTCGCAATCGCATTGAGAATCCCGACCTTCCCAAAGACACTGTTGTCGAGCTGAACTACGCTTTTGACCCAGAAGTCATTCCACCTGGAGAAGATCCAGAGGCGTATAAGGCAGCGTTCAGACAAGCGAAAGTCTATCTTGTCGGTACTGCCCATTTCAGTCCGGAAAGCCAGAAGGATGTGCTGAAGACAATCCGGGTCTCTCAGCCGGACATTGTCATGGTTGAGCTGTGCGCTTCGCGCATATCCATTCTCCAACTCGACGAGAAAAGTCTTCTTGAGGAGGCTCAGAATATCACTTATGAAAAGATGAAGCAGGTTGTTAAGCAGGTAAGCCTCCATCAACGTCACTTCGCAACGAGGAAGCTCTGGATTATTATGACCATTTCCTTTGCAGAGTGGTCTAATCCAAGGAATTCTCCACATCCTTCTCCTGACCACCTCCGCCAACATCACCAAAAAACTGGGAATGGCGCCAGGAGGAGAATTTCGCGCAGCTCACCAGGGCGCCCTCCATATTGACGCCTGCCGTCTCATACTTGGTGACCGTCCGCTGGCCGTAACGCTCACCCGTGCCCTCCATTCACTTGGATTTTTCCAAAAACTGCGTCTATTCATCCATATCCTGCGTTGCAACAGCGACGAAATCACTCAGGAAGACGTTGAAAACTGTAAGAAGAAGGACTTGCTCGAGGAGCTCCTCAAAGAGATGTCCGGTGAATTCCCTCAGCTGTCGAAGATTTTCGTCGATGAGCGCGACAAGTTCATGGCTAACACTTTGCACACGCTCATCAAGCAAAACACCCAAGCGAAGCGTGCTGTTTGGCGGAGTATGAACGACCCGACGAGTAAGTCTTCGCCGATACTTCAATGCAACACATTTCAATGTTATGTCAAGTGCTAAGAATCAGTTGTTGGCAGGGTACATGCTAGCAGCATCTCCATACTCTCTTTTTAGTCCCCTTCCAACCGATCAGTATCGTAGCCGTTGTCGGCATCGGCCACATGCCCGGAATCATGAAATATTGGGACCAGCACATCGACATCATGGAGCTGATGAGGTAGTCAATTGGTCTTCCTAGCTCACACACATTCTCTTACTACAGAACCCCTCCTCCGTCGAAGACCGGAAAATACATCCGCAACTCGTTCTACGTATTCGGCGTCGGGATTACGGCCTACTTCGCCATCCGCGTAGGATCGTTCGTCGTCCGCCAATTCCGCCGTTGAGCGCTTTAATCACCAGGCTTGTCAGAGTCACCGAATACTGACTGTTCTCGATCGGGTTGAAAAACATAAACTTTTATCCGCTACAATAATTATTTTTCGTTCACAATGACGACTGTTACTTCTCGGGATAGTAGATCGCACCACTCTGTAATAACGTCCATATCTGTGCCGAACTTGGCTTGTTGATACCTATAGCTGTAAAATAATAAAAAATTCGGTGCACTGAGATTCTAGAGATGGCATGTTTAATTTATGGATGTCATTCCGAGTCACAATCCCTATGTAAAGCAAGGCTAAAAAGAAGACAAAGTGAAACAAATAAAACAATGTCACAAGGGGAATCCTAAATGTCTTTCTTCTCTTCCTTCGATTCAACCTCCGCGGCTACTTTGCTCCTGAGATTCGTCTTGCATATTTGATATAAATTGTTGAGATCAAATTCAAAGATGCAATTCTCGAGACTGAACACGAAAGGAATGGCACGACCGTTCTTGTTAATCAGCGGACGGCGACGCTTTTCAACGCCATCGGGGCCGAAGACAGACATGGTCGGAAGTTGTCGACTTGTAGGATGCGTATTAATGCGGAATCGCTCAGCTTCCTTCGGAAATTTGCCGATATCCAGTTTTCCGAACTTGAGATTGGGCAGCGTGAACTTCTCGCTGAGTTCCGAGAACACTGGGGCAACATGACGACATTCAGGAGACCAAGTAGTGTAGAACTAAAACGGAACGTATGAAGTATTGTTGCTATATTAGCTTTGGTACCTGAATTATCCAGTAGGTCTTGCGAGGGGATTCGAGTTCCTTGATGAGAGCGTCACCTTGGAAGTAGACAACCCTCTCCGGTCCCTTGTAGGCAGGCTCCGGGAACAGTACTGTTACAACGACGGATAACAAGACATAAATAGTGCCAATCAAAGGATCGGCCCGAAGAAACAGGAACGTAGAAGCTACTTTCGTAAACAGGAAGACGTTGGCCAAGTAGTGCAACCAGTTTGTAGCCTTCCGATTCTTCCAAATAATTACGACCGCGAGGAAGATGAGGATTTCATGTTCTCGGGAATCAAATCCACATTCAGCTCCTTTCGGGTAGATGTACTGACAAATGCCACGGATCCCTTTCGTCAGTGGAAACAGGAGACACAGGAAAATGTTGCAGAGGTAGTGCCCATTTAAGATGTGCTTGGCATCGGCCAAGTTCGGAAATATCATCTGTAAATAAATACTAAAATGAGAAGGAGCTATGGGCTGGCAATCTTTATAGTGATAGTAATAGATCAGACAAGTTTGGCAATATTCGTAAACGGCAGCAAGGCGCGCCGGAGGGGTGGTATGAAGATGTTCACGAAGTGCTCCGCAGAAATATTTAACGCCGGGCCGCGGATATTGTGAATGCAGAGCAACGTCGATTGGGGAGCGCCGCTAATTCAGTAGAAGCGGTTCAGCAGGCCTGTCGCTTCAGGACCACTGCGCTCCCCGGCCTTCTTGACAATAGTTCAAGTCGACCGAAATGTGGCATACACCTTGAGCGGCGGCCCTATACACCTTGAGCGAAGATAATAGACGCTAGGTTTGAGACGGTGAAAGAGGATATGCGTCCACAAATAACGCCAAAAATACAAGGACAGACCCGGTATTAGTGGAAGCCTTGAAAAGTAGAAAGCGCAGCGAGAGGAAACAGGCACAGCGATAGAAGGCATAGCAATAGGGAGAAGGAAAGGGAAGAAAAAGACGAAGTCTGCAGCTGCAGACGCGCTGACGGTTCAACCCTGACGTAGACAGACGTTCTAGAACGATCGTCTCGCTCATTTCACTCTACCGCATTTGGGCGAGTCCAAGCGCTGTCTGAACCTTATTTAGATGTCAGCATCGATCTGGACGGACTCCT
>KN172252.1:0-27989 GCA_000757755.1 Steinernema glaseri
CAGGATCATGCCCGTCTTCGTCACCGTCTCTGAAAGGCAGAAGGTAATCTAACGTCCCTCTCAGGCAGTGCTGGACAAGCTTCAACCGATGGAATCCTCGAGGAGGTCTCCTTCTCAACTTCTAGCCCTTCTAGCCTTAACTTCTAGTGATCCCCCTCAACGTACCGCATGCCACTTTGGCGTTGGGATCCACCGCCAGATGGGCGTCCAGGACCGCGTCCGAGATGATGTCGCACATCTTGTCCGGGTGGCCTTCGCTGACCGATTCGCTCGTGAACAGGAAGCTCTTCGTGTCGTGGACCACATGGCTTCCTCCGTGGTGAGGGAAGATGAGGGCTGAAAATACGCTTATAGAACCGTTTTATGCGGCCAAAACTAACCATCTCCGCCATTTCCGATTGAGTTCGACTGCTGCATGGCGCCTCGCGAAGATCCGTGTTCTGCGATTAGCGTAGATCCACGGTTAAATCTGGAAATATGTTAATTATGCGATGCTGCGACAATAGTGATGCATAGAAATGTGCGAGTTCCCGATGCTCCGCGTTCTGGACGGCACGAGGATACGATACTGTACAGATTCGCTTCGAGAACACAAGTTCTTCGGAATTGTTGCCCTGTGAAGGCCCCTGTGCCACAATGAAATGCTTTTGGCCTCTGAAAAACAGGCAAGAGGCTTACACGAGAGTCATTAATCTACGGCGGTAGTGGTAGATTACTCTGCATGTACAGATTCGCCAGAGCTCAGGTGCCTCCCATTTGATCAGTTGTAAAACCACCAAGATGAAACACATTGACTGTAAAAGGGAGCCGTCAACAAGGCTTCCGGCGTCTTTTGCGCAATTTCCACAAAAGGAGCGCGCTTACCCCTTCGAGCGAAACTTCCAAATCGTTTCTGTCCTCAAGTATCTTAGCCCATGTGTCTAACCCCAACTTCGCAAAAAAGACTCAGGTATTAAATTTGCAACATTGCTAGTTCAGTCGAAAATTACCCATAAAGCATCACCGTCTCAGGGAGGGACCGATCCCAGGCCGCTCGCATGTCAGTGTTGTCACACTGCCAATGAACTACGCGAGCACTGACCTTCGTCGGCTAACGTTTCATGTAAAGCGAGGTGTCGAATGCCAAGCTGGTTTTACAGCGATCTGCTTGCATTTTCAAATTCGAATGTTGCGCGCGAGCATTAGGCGCCACTTTGTCGCGCGCGGACTGCGGCGCAGGTGCGGTCACCGCCATACGGGGACGCTGACCACTCGATGGTTTTTCCCGAAGTTTCGTTTCTCTTTTTTCACACTTGTCTGTGATGCAGACAGTGTGTCTATTTATTGTCTGTAGGCAGTGAGTGTCTATTACTGCAAAGCCGGTGACTAATGTCTATGTCTACAATGTCGGCGGTGAGTGTCAACATTTAGCAACATTTGTGAGTTCTATGTCTGGAATGGCGGGAATGAGTGTCTGTGTCTGGAACGGTGACGTGACCAGCTTTGCGTGTGTCTAAAGTTCTATCGAAGTCGCGTGTCACCTTATCCCTCTTCTAAGAATAGCCCTTATAATCACCTCCTTCTGTTGCAGAGTCCATTTCAAACACTATGACCGTGGTCACCAAGGAGAAGTTCGATGAGCTGGTCGGCGCCGGAAAGAAGGCCTACCTCGCCGACAACTTCGAAGAAGCCGTAACCAGCCTCTCTGAAGCCTGCAACATTGCGTAAGTCTTTATGTTCCTTTCATTAACTGACATGTATTCCTTTCAGTGCTGAACTCTTCGGCGATCTCTCCCCGGAATCGTACGAAGCACTCTACTACTATGGTCAATCGCTGACCGAAGTGTACCGTCAACAACAGGAGATCGTCAGCCAGGGCAACAAGACGGTGGACGACATGGAGAACCCTGAAGAGGACGCGCCTGCTGCCGATGAGGAAGCCTCCGCAGCTGATGAAGAATCCACCGAGCAGGAGAAGAAGGCTGAAGAAGGAGAAGTCTCAGCTGGCGAGGGAGCTTCGTCGGTCGATGGAGAAGAACCTGCCGAGCAGAAGACCGAAGAAGAAGGAGCCGCTACTGGCGAGGAAGCTTCTGCGGCTGATGAAGAACCTGCCGAGCAGCAGGCGAAGACCGAAGAAGGAGAAGCTGCTGTTGGCGAGGAAGCTCCTACGGCCGATGAAGAATCCGCGGACCAGGAGGCGAAGGCTGAGGAGGAAGAAGCCGCTGCTGGAGAAGAAGCCGGCGATGCTGACGAGACCATGCGTGAAGAAACCGAGGACGACAACGGTCCTAGTGATGGTATCTTGGCGTTTGAGACCCTCGAAGTCTGCCGCAAGATCTGCCAGAAGTAAGTTGCATTGGTGGTTGAGTGATCTTAATGTCTCCTGATTTCAGCCAGCTGGAGAAGGATCCCGCAGACCAGAAGTGGCTGTCCAACAAGGCCGACGTCATGCTCGCTCTGTGTGAAAGCGCAGTCGTGGATGGCCGTCCGGAGCAGGCCAAGGAAGCCATTGTCGAGTGTATCGAGACACTCGAGGGCACGTCCAAGCCTTGCCCGCGCCGTCTCTCACAGGCGCACATGTACGCCGCCCGCGCTTACATGGCCGCTGACGCGTTCGCTGATGCGGCCAAGGAGTACGAGAAGGCCCACAACATCCTCAAGGACCACCGAGGTAAATCATATAACACCGAGCGATTCTATCTCTCGTTTCAGAGACCTTGGAGACCAACGAGGAAGGCGAGAAAGAACGCGCCGAGCTGGCTGAGCTCATGCAGGACATCAAGGAGCGCATGGACGATGCGCAGCGATCGGAGGAGATGTTCACCAAGGCGAAGGAGGAGCTGGCTGCGAAGATCGTCCTTCCCTCGAAGGCTGAAGGAGAAGCCCAGGACATCACCTCCATGATCCGCAAGGGTACCAAGCGCCCCGCCGAGGAACTTCTCGACGACGACGCGAAGAAGCCGAAGACGGACGAGGTGGAGGAGTCGAAGGAAATGCTGCCGGAAGCTGTTCTTGAGCAGTAACAATGTAGTTATTGTCCTTGTAATTTGATCTCTGTGAATGTTGTATGTTGTCCAGTTAAAGTGCTCTTCACAATTGTCTTGCTTTTTCTAGCCTTTAAAGACGTCAATGGGCTTCTTCCCATGAATTCATTGAGGGAGACAGGGATAAGATGGCTTCTAGTCTTATAGGTCAGCTCGCGACTTTGCATCTTTTCGAAATGAACGAGGAGAATGCACTTTAAGGTCTATCGCACTTCATTGCGTCTAGTCTCACGCACATTGCACGTTGGTCGCGCTGCTTTGAACGGTGGCGTCTGCCGCCGTGTGTGGCCTGTTGCCTGCGATGCGAGGTTTTCGAAACGAAAATGGGTCCTGGCGCGGGTGTTCTAACTGATGGTATTCAGCTGTGATAGGAGGTATTGGCGGCTGCGATGCTACGAAAGTGTCAAAAGTTTCGACTATAGAAGCCCGAATATCCGTGTGGATCTGGCATTCGTGCGGCAACATCCGTCGCGGTTGTTTACGTTTTCGAAACGCTCCTGCAATGTTTCTCTTTTATTTATCCGCGCCGCTGATCGATATGTCCTGACTTTGCCGCCAATTTATTAACCTTTTTCCGTTTTCAGAATGGGTTTCCGTGGCTCTTCTCCTGGTGGTCGTGGCGGCTCTCGTGGACGTGGTGGTGGCGGCGGCTTCACACCCAGAGGCGGACGTGGTGGCGGTGGCTTTAGCCCCCGTGGAGGCCGCGGCTTCTCCCCCAGAGGCGGACGTGGAGGCTTCAGTCCCCGTGGAGGACGCGGCGGTGGCGGATTCAACGGAGGACGCGATGGTGATGGTGGATTCACCCCCAGAGGAGGCCGTGGCTTCACCCCCAGAGGTGGACGCGGAAACGGAGGATTCACCCCTCGTGGTGGACGCGACTCTGGATTCTCGCCCCGTGGCGGCCGTGGATTCACCCCGAGAGGCGGCCAACATGGAATCTCCGAAGGCCATGAAAAGAAGTTCGAACAGAAGCAGAAGAAGATGACCTTCGAATCTGAGAGCGAAGATGAGGAGATGGAAGGTAAGGAAATTATGCTGCGAACATGTTTATCTGAATTTGTTGCAGTTGCTCCCGTTGTGAAGCAGACCCCGAAGGCGCAGAAGGCTGCTCCCACGCCTAAGGCTGTCCCCACACCTAAGGCTGCTGCTACACCGAAGGCTGCCGCTAAGACCAAGGCCGCTGCTACCCCGAAGGCCGCTGCTACCCCCAAGGCTGCAGCTACCCCCAAGGCCGCTGCTACTCCCAAGGCCGCCGCTAACGCTAAGGCTGCTCCTACCCCGAAGGCTGCCGCTTCTCCCAAGGCGAAGGCCGGCAAGGCATCCCCCGCCGAAGCGAAGAAGGCTCCAGTGAAACCAGTGTCTCAACCTGCGGTTAACGACGACGACAGTGATCTCGAATTCGACAGTGATCTCGGAGAAGAGATGGAAGATTTCGGAGAGGGAGAAATGGCGGAAATGATCCGTCGTGCCATCGCTGGCATCGAGAGCGACGAAGAGCTCGAAGACGAAGTCGAAGCCCCTGTTCCTCAGATCGCCCAGAAGGGAATTCTCAAGACCCCCGCCTCTGCCAAGGGCGACAAGTCGGTGACAGTTGCTGCTGCGGCGTCTCCTGCTGCGCAAGCCAAGACTCCTTCGACGCCTCACCCTACCAAGGGCAAGGCTGCAGCTGATGCGAAGAAGGCTGTCCCTCAGCTGAACTTCGACTCCGACGATGAAGACGAAGAAGTTGAGGAGGATTCTGACGCTGAAGAAGAAGAGGAGGAAGAGATGGAAGTCGAGCCGACTCCTGCTCCCAAGAAGGCTGCTGCCAAGAAGGAGGAGCCCAAGAAGGAAGTCGCCAAGAAGGAAGCTGCTAAGAAGGAAGTCGCCAAGAAGACGCCCGCTAAGAGTGCCGCTGGATCTCAGGACGCCATTGTCGCGGAAGAAGATCTTCGCCGGGAGATCCGCGACAAGAAGTCGCTGTTCCTCAAGGGATTCCAGAGATACGTCAAGGACAAGGAACTCAAGAACCTCCATCCCGACGTCGTCAGTGTCCGCCACTTTGCCAACCGCTCTGTTGCCTGGATTGAGTTCGCCTCTGAGGAGAAGTGCGATGCCGCCTACGCCGCCCTGCAGGGAGCCAAGCTCCGTGGAGAGCCCTTGACCGTCGACTTCTGTGGCAGCAAGTCCAAGTGCCCGACCGCCCGTACTGAGCGCATCTCGAAGCTGAGCATCAACCCTCTGGAACTGATGGTGAGCAACGTCCCCGGCGAATGCTCCGATCAGCAGATCAAGCTTGTCTTCCCTGAAGCCGCCAACATCGTCTTCCGTCGCAAGGAAGGAACCAGCACCAAGTAAGCCTATGAGCCGGCGAACCGTTAATATCCTTCCTTACTTCTAGGTGCGCACTCATCCGATTCAATAACGAAGCGGCTTGCCGTGAAGGATTTGACAAGGGACGCAACATGACCATCGGTGGACTCCCAGTTGAGGTCCTTTACGGACGTGTTGCAGTTGACAAGCCTGCCGTGAAACGCCCAGCGCCCGCGTCACCAGCGAAGGAAGAGCAGCAGCCGGCCGCCAAGAAGGCCAAGGCTGGAAAGCCCAAATCAAGAAAACCCCTGTCCAGCAAGCAGTAAAAGAAGATTCTTGTCAGCGTTGTTATGTTGTTATGTCACTCTTGTTAATGTTGTTGTTGGTTTATTGTTGACAAAGACTCTGTCGAATCTGCATTTATTTGCCTTACATAAGGATGATCTTGAGAGGTTGGTGACAGTGGAGGGGACTGATAGCAATCGAGTGATAACGCCGTTGAACTATTGATCGATTCTTCAGTCGATTGGGAAAGTTTAATTCACTCGTTTAAGGTGGCTTGTGAAGATGGCGGAACTGTTGGATGTTGTGGTCGTCGGTGCTGGGATTATGGGTTCGTGTGCCGCGTATCACTCTGCGACAAGAGGACTGAAGCCCGTCGTCCTCGAACAGGTGCGTCAGAACAGACATGTCTAGACATATCCATTAGACGGAGCAGACATGTCTAGTAGACGGTGTCTAAGTCTTGTCTCCGCAGCAAAACGAGAATGAGACTATAAGACTAACGAGACCATAAGCCGGCATTTTCCAGTTCTCCGAAGGTCACGCGAGAGGCTCGAGCCACGGTCAATCCAGGATCATCCGCTACGCACACGGTGACACAGCTTACCTTCCGCTTATGAAGGAGTCCTACAGTCTGTGGGAGGCACTGGAGCGTTCCTCCGACGACAAGCTCATCAGGTGTGGAATGGTCACCTTCCCCAGTAGATCGTCCTTTCAGGAAATGCGGTCTTCTGTGGGTCTCCACCGATGAGGCGTCGGTCCAAAGATGTTCGGAGATCCTCGTGGAGTTTGGCATCGAGCACCGTCTTCTTCCGGGTCCTCAGATCCAGGAAGTGTTCCCACAGTTCTGCTACGACGAGAAGTGGTTTGGCCTCGTCGACCCCGAGGCTGGAGTCATATACGCCGAGAGATGTTTGAAGGCCGTGCGGAAAGAGGCAGAGAAGAAGGGAGCCGAGTTTCGGTTCGAGGAGAAGGTGGCCCGGATCGAGAGCCTGGAAGACCGGGTGCTTCTTGTCACCGACAAGGCGAAGTACGAAGCAAAGAAGGTTATAGTGACCGTCGGCGCGTGGCTTAACGAAGTACTTCCGGGGATTCGCGACGTCGTTGATCTCCAGGTCAGTGGCACGAGAGGTTACGGTAGCTCTCCCTACTTTAGGCCGAACAAATCGGAGTGATGTACTGGAAGGTGGCGCGCAACCAGGAGCTCTACGGCCCTACAGGCACATGCCCCACTCTGGTGGTCGAAGAAGGCGGAAAGACCATGTACATGCTGCCACCGGTGGACTACAGTAACCAGATCAAGGTAAGTGACTGGACTCCAATCGTCTAATCGTTAGTCGATGATAGTTCTGTCTCCATGCGGGAGAGCCAATACATCCGGATGAACCTCTAGAAGAGGTGCCGAAGTACGCCCGTGATGCCCCTGGAGAGCACATATCCAAGCATCTTCCAGACATAGACGGCTCCCACCCTTCAACTGTAGACAAGTGTCTGTATACGGTATGCGTCTATGTCTGTGTCTCTTAGCCTTGGTGCTCTTCTTAGATGACAAAGGACAGCCAGTACGCCATCGGGACGTATCCCTCGGATCCGCGCATCATTGTCGCCGGTGGCTTCTCCGGCTCTGGGTTCAAGCTGTCCATCGCAGTAGGCCGCATCCTGACCGATCTAGTCCAAGGCGCCGAGGAGAAGACTGTGGTCCCAGAGCTCTTCCGACTCACTAGGAAACGCGCGGAGCATCGGGGAATGATCGGAAAGTCACAAAGCTGAATGGATATTTACTGTTTGGAAGTGAATAGAACCCGCAAACATTAGAGTGGTGGAGCATGAGCGGAATGTCAAGACAACTCGTGTCACCTAGTGGCGGCGCTAATCCACACGAAAAAACAAAATGGTCGCCAGAAGGACGACTGCTGAGAGCATGAAAGAGGCCAGCGGAGACGACTTCGGGCCGCTAACTTCGCTTCCAATGTACTTGATGCCTTGTGCTGGGCATGGCTCCACCGGCGGAAGGGCACCACCTTGCTTGAGCTTGTTGAAGTACTTCGCGGGGTTGTGCTTGCGGAGACGAGGACAGTCGACGGGGTTGAAGGACTTGTTCAGGCAGAGGCGAATATCGGCCAGGAGCCAATCGTTCTGAAGTGAAGTAGATACTAAGGGGACACATAGGTTGGCCATACATCTTTGTCGTGGACGCAGTGGAGTTGAAGTTGGCGCTTGCCGAGGCGATACTCCGCCACAGCGCGGATGTCGGCGAGGGCATAGCGCGTATCCTCTGACTGCTTTATGCCGCCGTCTTCAAGGGCCTTCGTGATGTTGAAGCGCTCGTGGAGCTGGATGCTCGTTTTGAAGTAGCCAAGTTCGTTCTTCACCTCGGACAAGGCACAAGTGCCGTGCTTCTCGAATTCGTGCTTCCTGGAATGGTTTATGTTGATATGTCACTTCCAGAAGGAAGACGAACCAGAAGGAGGTGACTCCTTTCCCAGTGAGCAGATTGGGCCACGCCTCCAGCAGCTTCTTCCAAATGGGCTTAATGTCGGCGTCATCGAATTTGTCCTTCGTGCAGAACTCGATGTCCCTCCGCGAGCTACTCGACGGCCTGCAATCAACTCCAAACTCGATTAGTGAGCTCATGCGCCGTCGACGCAGAGTGATGGGCACTCGATGAAAAATCAATTGGAGTTCGAGTTTTGCCTAAGGATGAGTATGTTTGACGAACTCTTACCCTTCTCCCGAACTTCTCTGAGCCTAAGCCTCTGCTGGGCCTTTTTCAACACATCTCTCAACCTTATGGCGCTCATCTTCATGGCTATGCCCAACTTGGACTTTCGACGAGCTCACGAGCAGTCCGTTATTCTTATTTTAAGGAAAACCAACTTTGAGTTTACAAAAATGATCCTCTGACCGCTTACCATAAACCATGGAGAGTCCAGGAGTCCGTGTCGCTCGGGATCTTGCAGGAGTCCGAGTGTGCCTGGTTGTCCGCCCGGCAGATCGCCATAGGGTACTGTCGAGTCAGGACATAGTAGTCGAAATCCGCTACACAGGACGAGAAGAGGAAGAAGAGCGCCAGAAGACGCTTCCAGAAGACGAGCACCATGAGCCGTCCGGAACCGAACTGTCCGGACCAGGGAACCTAGAAGTAGATATATTTAGGACCTATTTAGGGTCACATGGTAACGTTCTACTTGTGCACGGAACAGAATGCGCGGGCGCGATCGAAGAAGCAAAGAGCACACCCGCCAGGACCAGTCCCGAGCCTCCGTCTGCCGGTTCTTACTAAGAGTGCACCGATGACGCATTAATTCCGATCCACCGGCGCGTCACAAAAAGTCACGCGGCGCGGCGTCAACAAGCAGGCGCGGAGCGCTCGGCCTTCCGATTCAGAGTACCTTTATTGAAAGGCAACGACAAGATTCAGAGTCTGTGTACAGTCAACGAAGATAAAACATGTCCATCAGGGTGATCACATCAAGCGCAGTGCCAGCGGAGTCGATACGAGGAGGGTGAGCAACGGTCGATACAGAGCAGGAGGGGCGGCAGAGATAAAGGTGGACTTTAGAACGTCTACTACGATCTAGCAAAGCAGAAGCCAGCGCCTATATACATGCAATGAACACGGTGACAAGTGAATTGCGTCGGAGGAGAGGAGACATGAAGTAGTCGACTGATACGGGAAATGCTTATATGCGAATAATAATATGTAAATAGTGACAATAGAGGATCAGTCGGGCACCGTTTGTAAATACAACTCAAAAGTAAAGCTACAACGCGGAGTCAGTGCTTCCTCAACTCCGCAAGGATCGCGTCGATGATCCTTTGTTCCGAGGCGCGAATTTCACTTCTCACTTCGGCCATGATCTCCTGCTTGAGCTGCTGCATGTCCACGACGGCCGCGCTCCCTGCGACGGCTGTCCGCGGAGGTTCTTCTTGGCTTGAGAGCGAGGAACCACTGGGTGCCCTGACAAAACTATTGGAACGGTTAGAGGAAATCAGCGTCGTTCAACCCACTTTCTGTGACTCTTCGGAGAATCCAGCGGCGCCGATCCGTTCGACTTCATCCACGGCTTTACGACACCATTTGAGGATATCGAAGAGGAGTCTAAAGGGGTCGAATAAGAATAGAAGAAGGAAGGGAGTTCGCACCTGCGGCAGCTGACGTCTTTCTTTCCAGTGATACGGCCTCGCTGGAAGACGTCGACGCTGATCCATCCGCGGCTGTTTTTCTCAGTGTCAGTTTGGCACTTAATTCATTAAGGAATCCGCCGCCTCCCATTGGCTTTGGGGCACTCTTGGACTCTTCATTCTTGCTTCCTGGTTCGGAGTTGCCTGAAATATGAATATTGAGGTGGTCGTCGAAGATTAGACAGCTTTAGACGGATGAGACAGCTCTTGTCTAGGGTCAGTCTAAAATCAGACATGAGATGTCTAGTCTCGGATGATACAGACCTAGCATAACAAGTCCTAATCATCGTCTAGGATACTTCCCAGTCATGGTCAACTGACAGATATCGCTAGTCTCTGATGAGCTATTCTCCGATGACCATTTTTCTTCTTTCCATGTCTACCCAATATCTTTCTTTTCAGCCTCCAAAGCAAACAATCTAAAAAGAAACTCACCCGACGCGGAAACCTTACGCAGCGCAGCCTTCTGTTTGAGTTGCTCTGCCAGCGTTTGAGGTTTCGACGCAGCTTTCAAGAAGTTCGCCGGAGGAGGAGGAGGTGCCGGCGGTGCATTGGACGACAGAGCCGGTGGTGGACCTGGCGGCGCTGGTGGTGGCGGTGCTCCATTTGAGACCGGAGGCAATGGCGGCGCTGGCGGAGGAGCGGTCCGGCATGGGCTACTTGCGTGGTTCCCAACGCCGTTCGAGGTCTAAAACACAACACTTAACACGTTCCCAACTTCCAGGACAACCAGAAAGATGGTCAGAGCTTTAGCTTTGGAGTGCCGAAGACAGCAAAAGACAAAAATATCCAAACAGCTACATAAAACCCGCTTGAGAGTCCTGGAGGAAGACATTGAACCGCAGTGAAATGGACTTCGGCGGAGGCACTGTACATAATTACACTCACCGCGTAGACCGCGTTCCCATTCTGTGGAACGTTAGTCGTGGAGGAGTTCGACGAGGACGTCGTCGATCCCTGGGAAGCTCGCCTCTGCGCCGAAGTGAGTGTGTTCATGAGGGACGAGGAGGATATGGAGCCTCCCGGAGTAGCCGCTGCCAGAGACGCTGCGTTGCCCGAGGCACTGTGGATCGAGTGGCTGGACTTTCTGAAACAAAAAGTACATCGCGTCCTTCGTCATGAGATTTAATTGCGACTCATTATAAACGTGGAAAAACAGGAGGCAAAATGAGGTCGCGAATCACGTACCTGTAGTTGGGAAGATGCTGCCCGTTAGAACAAATGCTGTCCTGGTCGGCGTCCCGAAAAACCGGCGCGGAGTTGGCGTTGTGATGGAGGTGGTTCACCACGGGCTCCTGGTACACTCCGTTGCTCGCTGAATCATCTGAAAAGAACAGTAGGGTCAGAGAAATCCGCCTAGGAGGCGGCATACTGTATGATGAGTAATGGTCCCCGTTGTGGCCGTTGTGCATCTGCGAGATCATGCCGAGGGCTTCGGTGACGACGGAGGCGAAGTTGGTCGCCTGGTCGTGGTCCGAGAAGCTCAGGCCGTGGACTTTGCGCTGCTCGTCACGCCACTGGTGGAACGTTGACCGGGGGCACACGTACTTGAGGCGGTGATAGAGGTTACAGTTGAGAACGGGGCTTCTGTCCTGCAAAAACCGGAATTTTAAAATTACTCACACATCAGCACATCTAATGTAAACACATGAATCACTGTTCATTAGGACCTTGAACCGATTGTTCTGGGGGACGCTAAGCGTGGTCCTTTAAGAGGACGAAGTTAGTTAAAAGGGTTTGTCACGCTTTGGGAAAATGTCACGCTTTTTGATTCCAATGACTCAATGGTTACATGGCACGTGACAAGCCTTTTTAAAGGCCTCGTGCACGAGCGCTTCTAGGGATCATAAAAGTGGGCTTAGACCAGAGCAAAGAAGCTGGATAGGCTTATAGAGTATAGCTCGGTCTTAAACAGGAATACACTAGATTCTAAGGACCAGAATCAACGAAATATAGGGAAGAATTTAGGAAGAACACAAATGTGAATCAAACAGGCCAAAAGGCTTACAAACATGAGTATAAAACTACAATTTTGGAAACAAAAACAACGGAGAGCTTATTAGTTTAACGTTGAAGCACCACCCACAGCTCCCATCCAAACAAATCGATCAAAGCTCACCATTTCTAGCCCTAAACCTCCAAGGATCACACATAACAAAAATGGACACAAATCACATAAACCACCAAGAAGCACTCACGTGTATTCTAGTAGCCACGATCCTGAAGCTGTTCATCCGCGTATTGTGCATCAGATCCACCTGGGACAGGTTGGAAATCCCCATGGCGACGCCGACAGGAACCCAATTCCTAACGCCTTCGTCGTAAATCATCACTTCGGCCATGGCCGACGCTACTACTTGTTCACTAAAAGAAGAGTCATTAGCAAAGAAGCAAAGCCAGAGACGAACCTCATGTCGGACGTGGAGGAGGATCAAAATGGACGAGATTCACCGCGAAGAACTCAATCCATCCGACCTGAAAGCACGGCGGCGATGATGGAGGGCCAGCAAAAAGGAATCGACGTCGGTCACCGTCCTCGCATAATGCCTTATCGCGATGACATTGTGATTCAGCGGTGACAGTAAAAAACAGCGCAATAGCCGCGGGCCGACGTCGTGCCTCTCCCTCGCTGCTTCACATGTCATAATCACGTCCGCGATTAAACGAAGAAACTGATGCATTATTTACACGGCGACGCAACAGAGAACGCTCGACGGATTCGGGCGCAAAACGCGGAGTTTCGGGCGAACGCTCGAAGGGAGCCTGAAGCCGCGAGCGAGAGCCCCAGGGTGGCCATGGGGGGAGAAGACGACTTTTGGTGAAAGCTATGCAAAACAAAGGCGGCGGAGATCGACGTGAATCGAGGCTTTCAGAACGAACAAAAAAATCGATATCTGACCTTCCGAGCCAAGAACCGTAAAACAATCGAAGGACGAACGACAGTTCCTTCGAGTCCCCTTGGAAGGGCTCCTCTGATTGGCGAGGAACTGATCAAACAACGCGGCGATGGAGTGACAAACGAAAGGGAGCGGTGGAAGGCTAGAAGGGGGTGCGAAGATGGTGATATTTGATGGTTTGGGGAAGCACCGATCCAGGATCTGTTCAGTAGGGAGGCAGAAGGCCTGAAAATGGAAATTTGGAAGTTTAAACATCCACTTCAAGAGTAGTAGATCCCTGGCCTCAACGAAGGCTAGAAGGGAGTGCCTAAGACGACCTAAGACCTAAGCTTTCTTCACATATGTTATGAAGCTGGGGGAAGTAGAAGGCCTTTGGACGTCTCAACGCCCACTTCAAGAGCAGTAGATCCATGGCCTCACCACCAATCTAGGGTCAGGAAGCCCAGAAAGGAAGTTTCCTCTTAGCAGGTTCTTTTGACCTTTTAGAGCACAGCTTGTCCATAGATTCACACCACTAAAACCTAGAAGGTGAAATTTGATAGTTTGGAGAAGCACTGACCAGTAGTGAGGCAAAAGGCCTGAAAACAAAAATTTGGAAGTTTAATCACCCACTTCAAGAGTAGTAGATCCCTGGCCTCAACACCAATCTAGGGTCACGAAGCTCAGAAAGGAAGCTTCCTTCCGCCAGGTTCTTCTGACCTTTTAGAGCACAGCTCCTCCATAGATTCTCACCCCTGAAACCTAGACAAAATCAGTGTCTAGGATCTCTCCCAGACAGGATATCCGGTCTGTCTAATGGGTTCATTTAGGGCCGATCAAATGAACCGACCGGTCGGTCGGTTTACAACGTTGTCGGTCGACTTTTAGGCGACAAGCAAACAAACAAACCCCTTATCACTTGCGGACCTTTCCCAAAGCGCGATAAACGAACCCATCGAATGGGATCCGCCGTCGCGATCCCAACCCAGCGGCACGGCGAGCCAACTGATTTATGATCCAGAAAAAAGCCCATCTATCTGCGAAGGAGTTCTTCGCCGTCGACTCCCCCATCGGCCTTAATTGCGGCTCATCCCGAGGGGCAAAACAAGGGAAGGCTATGAGCTAAGCTCCTCCGTAATCCCCTAATTGGACGTTCGCTTTTGGAGACAGATGCGACGTCCAGCCGGTGATGGAAACAACAGCGAACACAGTCGAGGGGAGGGGGGACCTTCTGATATCGCTACGGTGGGAAATGGAAGTGAAATCGATTCGACGTTTCGGGCCTAAAGTATCTAACGAATTGGACCTTCTTAATATAGACTCATTACCACAGAAGGAAACTACCAATGGTTTAGAAAACTGCATCAGCGAATAGACCAAGTAAGCACATAATATCGATTCGAACATTGAATATAAAATAATCGTTCTATCGATTCCACTGTGGGATTCCTAACATGGACTCATTGCCAAAGAAAATCGCGAAAGGCGAAGGTGATTTTTGTACCTTTCTCCTTTTTGCACAAAAAATTTCTTGAAGCTACCCAGTGGCCTCTATCGCATACAGTAAAGTATAGAAATGTCTAGCGAATAAAGTGATTCAATTTTAGACGATTTAGACGAAAGTTATGCCTCTTTTTCAGTTTCGCTAACGCACCCTGTACTAATGGCTTAAAAAACCAGCGAATAGACCAAGGAGCACATAATATCGATTGGAACATTGAATATAAAATAATCTTTCTATCGATTCCACTGTGAGAGAAAATGACCTTCGCTCTTCTAGGTATGCACAGAAGGGGATAGGCCAGAAGTAGGCTTATATACAGCTCACTGAGTGGCACTATAGTCTCACTAGGAGGAAATAATATTGATTTAGATCCTCCATATATCCAATACTCAACCCATGAGATACGAATATTTGATCTGAGTCGACAGTGGACGGACAGTCCGCTGGAAGACGTGACACGTCCGTGATAGCGCCGTCGCCGCCGACGGAAAACCGCCAAGTGGAGCGCGCGTAATCCGCAATCTCAACGCCAATTACGACGTAGCCGCACAGCGGAAAACACGGCATTCCTGTTCTTGGGTGCAAGCCGCGCGGTGACGAAGGGCCTGTTTCTGGATTCGCCTTCTGGGGAGCTGAAGAGGGCTGTTTTTCGGTCCTTGGTCCGTTGACGAGGGAGAGGGACGCCCATTCGTCTTAGGGGATTTTCATGAGTCTTCGCATTGTGAAAGTTCGCTTTGTTTTCCTTCGCGCGAGAGGTTTGCTCTGGGATCGCGTGATTTTGGCGCTAAGAACTGGAAGTCTAGAAGGAGTCCTTCTTGATGAATTATTTATATCTCAAACCGGAATTCAGCGATACCTGGGGGATTGGTTTGAATTTTTAAACGCCAAGGTTTGACAGCTCCAAAGGCTCTGGAAGGCTCTTTTCGTGTGCAAAAAGGGAGATTTGATCTCTTCGCCTGGCACGGTTTTTGGGCTATCGGCGTTTCTATCTTAGCCCGGAATTCCTCGGGTGAAAGATTCAATGCAGAAGAGGAATGGAGAGTGCGATCCAAAAGGTCAGTTAAAGGTAAAGGTGTGCTTCTGAAGAGCGTTTAGAATGGTCAGATGGCTTGAGTGGATTTCGTATTCCATATTCATCAAGTAAAAAAACCTTTTAAGTTCGCATTCGACTAGTTTAAAAGTGGATATAGGTAATGCAAATACCATCCTTAGTCGCCAGTCCAAATCTCCTCAATTTATAGTGGTAATTATGTCCAAACGCTTTAACCGTTACTGGACCGTCCTAAGAAGAAGTGAGGTCTTAAAAATTGTGCTTATAAAAGAGATTAAAAGTGTCCAATGGCTTGACTGGACTTCTTTATACTGATCAGGCCGAAGTTTTTGTTCTAGCCTGATTCTGCTTCCCTTTTTTAGCTCCACCCAAGACCAGATGCTCCACGGGAACTTTATAATGAGGGGCGACAACGATGAAAGTCATATCCCTTAACGACTTAAAGTTTGCGCTAGTTAAAAGCCCCGTTAAAGCCTAAAAACTGCCTATTAAAGTGACGAAGGGTCAAGGCACTAAACTGGACTTCATCTCGGCTCTTCAGTCCAAAACCAGGGGCTATACGGCATCCGCCCGAGGACGCATCTAGTTTGCGCCGTCAGCGCCGGGCCGAAACGTGCAATTTCGAAGAAGCTTTCGGGAGTAAATATCCCGCGCAATATTGTGCAAAACAACTTCCCCGCTCGTCAACAGAGGACCAGCCTCGAGCCTGCTGGATGCTGCTGCTGGACAATGGCGTTATGATTGGTGCGTCATCGATCGAGGCGATCGAGTGGCGGACGCGGGAACTAATCCCATAATTTCGAACGCGATTCGCGCGGCTCTCGGAGCCAGAAGGGCCCCAAAGGGCTCAGGTGAAGCAGAAAAGGAAATGACGGGGACAAAGGAGGAGGAAGGGGTGGCACGGAGGGGGGACAGTGGTCAGAGCGGCAGGCCGAGCGGCAAGCGGGAGGCGAGGGTGAGGGACGCGGCGGGGAGCCGCCGCGTTTTTGCCCGAATAATTCTGCAGTAGGCCAGTGCGCCGCCGTCTGTTGTCTTTGCCCCTCTCGCGCCTGCCCTACGCATCCTCTGCGCGTGAACGGCCTCTTCCCGCTCCCTCTCCTTCTCTGCCGCCGTCCTCGGTGACCGACAGCCTGCCGCCGCCGCCGAAATCACATCATGAGTTATCGACGTCGGCCGTTAGCGCCGCCCCTTGGAGCGCCGCCGGCCGCTGACCACTTACGCGCTTCCGAGCGTCCTTTGTTGCGTAAGTGGCTTCAATCGCGCCTCAAGCCCCAATTAGTAATTGGGAGTTCGCTCGTTAGGAGCGGGAATCGCCTCGAGGGCGCTCTCAACTGTTGCGTCTTGGGGGTGGCCGGGATACGGTGTAGGGTCGTGGGATACCACACACCACGATTAGCAGATTCCAGTCACATTGTAGCCTTCTTCACTTTTTAGTGGAATCTTGAAATATGTGGACAGGCTGAGGTGGAGACTAACACTGTTATCAAGAGATCCTTATGGCATATGATTGCGAACGGTGAGAAGAGGAAGGATACGGTAATTGAGAGGCCTTTACATCGTAACGAGTTAAAAGTAGTTAAAGTGTGTAGAGAGGTGAAGCGGCTATAAGTTCTTGAACAAACACTGATAATTTCCCCACTGATGGCGCCAGGCAGTCCTTTCACCGAAGAAACCAGCGAAAAAGCTCAAAATCAAACATTTTTTATGAGGGAAAGAAACGCGGAAGCACTTCGTAGGGCTCTTCGGTAGAAAGAGGTAGTTCTGGAGGTTGCAAAGAACCTTAGTAAGGCGAGGAGTAAAAGACCGTCTCGTCACCGTCTCCAATTTCCCACTAGTAGATCAGGTTCGTCTTCTTATACGACCGTCTTTTACTGCCAGCCGTAACCAACGGTTTCTTAAGTGGGACCGTGAGGTTCGCCTTGGATAGAGAAGGAGGACGATGTTGTTTTTCTATTTCATGACAAGGATCTACTCAGTATTTGTATCTCTGACCAACGTATCAGAATCTGAGTTTAGCGTATGTGGTCACACCCCACAACTTTGCTACCTGACTACTTTCTTTCTGGTTTTTAGCTTCTGGTAGCTTAAGCGGAAGAGGACGTTTCTAGTTGTCCTTACTCGACTTTGCAGAACCCCAATCACCACCAGCCCTGGAGCACTCAAAGCAAGACCACTTTCCCACGCCGCAAGAGAACGCGAAACCCGAGCACGCGTCGTCGACAATCGCATTAGTCGAGTCGTGTATCCGATGTCGCCATGTCACCGCGGGCTTCCGCAAACAAACGCTGTGGTAATCCATCGGACGCACAAGAAGGTCGAAACGTTCACTTTCGTATCCTCCTTCTCAAACCAGCTGAGAAGAGAGCCCAAATCTGGACGGATTTATACAAGCGCGGCTTTCTCCTACGGAATATTTACAGTAACTATCGAAACCTCCATTTGCATCTTATCCTGATCTTCCTCCTCCTTCCTACTCAACTGGACAAGCAGCCGTCGTATCCAAACTTGGAGACTTTGCGTCCAAAGTAGTTGAGGTGGTCGGGGATGGAGAGCGTGAAGATGAGGCCGTTGCTGCACTCGTAGCTCTCGTCCGCGTAGCAGATGCTACTTGGCTCATGCGTGGCGTCCATGTCGTTGTCGTACCACACCTCCGACTTGTGGTGGTGGTAGTTGGCGAAGTCGAGAGACGGGAGGTGTGGCACCATGTCCCGGCGATGGACCACACGGAACGAGTAGCCGAGCTGCAAAGACGGGATATGGAAGGGGAATCTGGGAGTCTGAAATCTGAGAAAGGATATTTAGGGGGTTTAAGGAGGAGTTGTAGGATGAACCTTCTGATTTTCTAGAATGAACCCTCTGAGAAGGTCAATTTAAGCTCAAAAAGAAAGACAATGATCAAGCCCAAAGATCTCTATATTTTAGGTGACATCATTGATTGTAAGAACCAGTACATGTGAGGGGTGTTTTTCTGTTCTTTTGCGAAGGAAAACCATTTCCTTCTGCCTCTATAAGTCAAACGGAACTCTAGAGGTTTATGGGGTTAGGAGAAAGGATATTTAGGGGATTTAAGAAGGGGAAAGGAAGGAGTAGCTGGAGTTCTGAGCCAGTTTTCTACGATGAACCTTGTGAGAAGGTCAATTTGCGCTCAAGAAACAAGGCAATGATACATTCCAAAGATGCTCTATGAGTGACATCACTGATCGTAAGAACCAGTGCAAAGAACCAGGGAGAGGTGTTTTTCTGTTTTTTGCGAGGAGAAACCCTTTTCTTCTCCTTCAATTCTTCTTCTCCCAGTGAAACCATAAAGGTTTATGGGTTTATAGCACCAAAGGTATGTGCCTCTTCTATTCTTACCAACTGGTCATGTGCCTGTGCGTAGGCCCTGTTCCCCGTCCTGGGCTGTCCGAGCGTCACCAACTTGACCGTCTCCTGCTTGGCGAGTCTCAGCTTCACGATGGAGGCGGCACAGAGGCTGGCCATGGCGCCTCCGAGGGAGTGGCCAGTGATCCACACCTCGTAGTCAGGATGGCGACTCCGGAGCGTCAAGTAGGCGTCCTTGACGCCCTGGTGCCAGACGATGTTGAAGGCGTCGAAGAAGTACTTGCTGACCTTGCCGCCGGTGATGAACTCCACGTGCTCGTTGAGGGTCTCCCCGGCCTCGGTGAGGAGCTGGAGGAAGGTGGTCGTGCCTCGGAAGGCGATGATGATCGCGCGGTCGTCGTGGGCGACGGCGACGAACGCCGAGCACGTCGCCTCGCGGTCCCAGTCGCACACCCTCGTCACCTGGCGCTCCAGCTGGAACACGTGTGTGAAGGAGATGACAGATTCGTGGGAAGATAGGGGTGGGAGGGCAGATTCGCGACCGGATTTGGGTTTCTGTGCTACTTCTACGCCATGAGTTAAGTAAAGTCAAACCTCTTTCAGAATGTGGTCTGTAGAGGTGCAACCGGTTCCGGTTTTTCCTTTTTTCTCTGTTCCGGTTTCTTAAAAAAGTGGTGATGACAAGCTGTCACTGAGAAGAAGCTCTCAATATTGAAGGAAAAAATTACAAAAATTGCTCTTTCTTCATCACAATTTGAAAATCTTTAACATAAGGTTTTTTTCATAACATAAGGCCTGGGTTTTTTTTATTCCGGTTGCATCACTAGTGGTACTTCTACAGATTCAGTTTCCCAGAAGTTTGTAAATATCCAATCAAGATCCAGTGGCTAAACTGGGCATCATCAGGCGTCACATCAATTTGTAAGGGCATCGAGATCGCTCATCATTCGTCACCGTCACCTGTGCCGTAAAAAAGATGTAACCGTCACAGAAAGCAGTTCCAAACCGTCACCTGCCCCTCCAGCTGACAGGTCGACGCGTGAGGCGGAAGTGCGAACAGAGTGCATAGATTCATCAGTGAAGGATGGGCCCAGCTGTTGCAGGGACAATGCTGGAGCGAGGCGCGGATTTTATGGACGTAAAAAAGGACATTTTTTAGCATCATTCCAATGTCAAAATTACAAAATTATCCGTTGTTTACAGAAATAAAATTATCCGGAAATAAATTATCCTTTGTTTCTCACTTTGTTTATTTTATGGACTTCCCAGGTATTTCTGTTTTTAGTGCCCCTATCTGCTCCTAGGCTCCACTTTGTGTCAAAGCGATCTACTAGGCAGACTTGGCCACTTTATCGCATTGACTACAAGGCTACTTGGCGCATTATAGTACTTGGCTTTGTGAATCAGAATTTGCCTTGGCCGAAACTACAGATCGAGCAGGCTAGAGGCCTTACATTAAGCTCCTCCTTGACGGATAAGTCAGCACCTTACCGACGCATTGCGGAACACATTGTGGAGGCACTTCTGTGGAGCGTCCGAGTAGGCGGCGGCGCTCATAGGGAACAGTTTCTTTCTGACGATCTCGTCTTCATAAGCGGCGTTGGGAAGTGAGTCCAGAATGTTGGTCAGATAGGGGAGTCCCACGGTCTTGGGTCGGACCACTTGGGGCCGAGGGAGGATGACCAGCGCGGAGAGATGGGCTGGAAGGAGGACCAGAAGGACCAACAGCCGAGGCATGCTGGGGATGTGCTCAGGACATCACCGGAGGCAGCGTGACGAGCGTCGAGAAGGCGCCGACAGGTCCTTGGGTGGGGAACTCGTTTGACTCCTTGATGCGGTTAGGGCACGGCGCACTCTTTTGGAAAGCCAATTACCTGGAGGAGGGGCGGGGTGCCCCGAGTTCTGTGTAGTTTCTAGTGTTTACAGAGTAAGGCCCAAACTGATTAATACATCACAAATCCAGTTCAAGTTTGCTATTTGAACGTTTATTTGCATATTAAGTAGGGGTGATGAATACGTACAAGCTTCTAACAGTTCTTTGGCAAAACGCTAGTTATAAGCTTGGTTGTAAACAAACTGTAAAGCAAGCCGATTTCCTGCGACTAATATGTGCTTACATTTAGTCTTCTCTTCCCGTTTAATCTTTCCCGCTCATCCCCACACACACAAATATTTATAACGTTCCTGCACAGAAAAAAATCAAGCGTCAACAGCAGATTTCTTGGGGAGATCCGAAAAAAAACGCAAACAAACTTCTGGACATCCGAACGCATTCAAATTCACAGGATGTGTAAAAAATACAAACACAAATAAGGATCACTTCGAAAGAGAAAAAAAATTCTCTTTAAAAAAACAACCGAGGCTCTTGAAAAAAAAATTTAAAAAAGTACGTAAAACACGAACTTCGCTTAAGACTGGTCTTTACGTTTGCAAAAAGTGGAGACGACTGATAGACTCATTGTTAGCGCATAACAAGTAATAAAGCTATCAATTCTAAGATTTATATAATCAGTCAATCTTCGATATAATAGGTAAACCGTAAGCGACAACCGCCGCTCCTGTTAGGTACGGTAGCCTACATGCCTTCCGGGCCTCAGCGATCCATCGCAGAACACTCCGGTATCCTTTCCTAAAATGAAAAAAAAAAGATATATTGCGATTTTCGTGCCATTTCTTACTCTATCGCAATCCTATCGTCCAGGAGATGCGAAAAGCAGTACTTGAGAAGCGCTGCAAGGTACTTGTCGATGTCGCCGCCAAACACCGTCCATAGACATCCAATCACGCAAGGGCATCGCGCGATCATGTAGTCGTACAGAACACTTTGTCCATCGAACCGGCTTCCATTGCACTCGATACGTACACTGGAAGAGGAACCGGTAAGAGGGAGCTCATCGCTAGGCAGCTAACCTCTCACATCCCATGAGAATGGGCACCGCTTTGCATTCACTAGTCCGGATTGCTTGCCGCCCGAAGTACTGCAATCCGCTGCCATGGCCCATGTACCTGCAACGAGGATCACAAAGTACACTGCGCGTCAAAACTTTAGGACACCCCCTTCATTCGCTACTTCTAGCCTCTTTTCTCTCCGTAAATAAGCTTATCCTTCTATGACTACTCGAAAAAAAAGTCGAGAAACGATTAAAAGTAGCGAATCAAGGCGTTATTGGTAAAAACATCCCAATGTAAAAGGATCCCAAAAAACCAAAAGAAAAGAAAAAAGAAACAAGCATAACCTGGAGCCCGCGCACCAAATTAGAGTCATTTTGTTCTTTGGGATGTTTTTACATATAATCGAATCAAGGGGGGTGTTCTATAGTTTTGATGTACCCGAGACGGTCCTCCGGATTTCTTCGGGCCGAATGGTGACACTTTTTTTCTTAATGATTTTTGTTTTTTTTTGTAACCACGTTTTTTCCCATGCTTTTAACGTGATAATAGTCATTTGCCCCAAACGCTCAAAAAGTTGGTTATATTGCAAATGAAGGGGAGTGTTTTAAAGTTTTTACGCGCAGTGTAGTGAAATGACTTGAGCCTAGCATGAACCTACAGTAGTACGTCGTATCTACTGAGCACCTCCTTGATCTTCTCTTTATTTGGTGCTTCTCCTCTGATGCCGTCAAACTTGTAGCTCTCCATTATATCACCGAGTTTCCTTTCCGACTCCTTTAGATCTCCACCAGGGTTCAAGATGTAGTACGACTTTTCGCCCTTTACCGATCTCGGGACCTTAACATTTAAGAGAGCTATCTGTTGTTATTGGAGCTGTCATACCTCCTTCGTCGTCCTTAGCAAGTTGCACAAGAGCTTAAAGGAAGGGGCGCGGCAAACCAGTGGGTGATCCTTAAAGATGGGCATAGTTTCGAAGGGAATGACCGATAAGCCCTGAAAAGAAGGATGTCATGGCTCACACATGATAGGCTAACCTCGGAAAGAATGAGAACTGCAAAGTTGTCCTTGGCTCCTTTTGCAGCCTCATCGGAGTGCGGCAGAAGCATAGACCGCCAGTAGCCGAACCACTTCTTCTCCATTGCCTTAACAATATTTCCGACCTTCTTGTCCAACCTTATTAGTTTCGTCCAAGCAGGCGCTTCCTTGCCGCTCTCGCTGATCGTCGCCACGACGTCTCTCATCTTCGATACGACGTCGTCGTCCTACAAAATACTTCACCCATCAACGTGGTGGTTCTTTAAGTAAGTCATACATCCAGGTTCAAGAGCGCCAAGGTGAAGGGCTCGAGGGAGCGATGAAGCCGCGAAAGCCAAAGGGTGTTGGTGTGATCGATGAACAGCTGAACTACTGTCAGCTCTGAAAGAGAACGAGGAAGATATGCAGAAACGTGGTTAACCCTTGCTTTCTTGTTAGCTGCTCCTAGATCAAGCTTGCTAGCCTTCTAAGCATTTTGTGAACAAAACGTTTTGTGAAGAGAGAGGGTTACGTGAGAAAAATACCACAGGTGAAAAGTCCCCGGTCAAATTTCAGAGCAAAAGCTCGCTACACACGCGATATAACCAAGCTGAATGACTGGCTAGAAAAAACCGGTTCCTATCGGGCATTTCTCGATTCTCGATCTCATTTTTATTAGTTCGATATGGATCTAAACTGTCGAGGTTTGAGTTCAATAAATCGTGTGTTATGGCTTATTCTTAAGCTAGGTCAAGAGCGTGTCGTGCCAGCACTCTTACATCGCGCAAACTCTTACGTCAGGCTATTCTTTCTACAATTTTTGTTTTGGAATTTGACCGCCGTCTTTTTCACCAATAAACAAAAGAGAGTACTATAGGATTGCCATGGGATTCCGGTTTCCATAATAAGGTTTCCAGTTAATTTTGTGCCAAAGCAGCTAGAGCTAGAGAGTGATGCGACCCTAACAGAACCTTCAAAGTACCTGCAGGTAGTTTCCGTACATCGTCCATGAACTCGGACTCGCTACTATAAGAGTAGCTTTCACCGGGGTTGGCGTAGTAAGCTCGAGCAGTTTGACGCACGCTACATAGCGTGGCTTCCGAGAGGTAGAAGGCGCGTTCGGCTTGGCTGGTTGAGGAACGTGCCAAGTACGAACAGATTTGATAACGCCATTCTTTTAGGAACAGATGGTTGAAGCTTGCAAACGTGTCTTCCCGGTCCATGGAGAACTTCAGCAGGAGCCAGTAGGGGCGTAGCTCTGTAGGAGCGTGTTCAACGTGCTGGAATGTTTGAATACAGGGGCAAAGGATGTCGTAGAGCTACCTTAAAGGCCTTCTTTCTTAGCTCGGTAGCCTGTGCATCGTTTCTTCTACTCGTACATCGACATATGATGTCGACGTAGGACTCCGTTTGCATCCAGCTCAGTCCCTAGAATCAGGATCTCGTTAGCCGAGTTTTAGTAGCAGTGATCAAACCGGGCCGAACCCAAAAAACCCAAATGCCCTGCGCCATCCGCGTGACTTTTGGTCACGATGTGGCGACGCAGTGTCTCATGCTAGCAAGGATGAGAAACTGGAGATGACCGAAAGTTTTTTTCCGAAAGGGTACCCGACCCGGGCCCGAACCCGTACCCGTACCCAAATGAGAAATACGTCACATTTATGTATAGAGAAGGCAGTAATCATAAAATTTATAATATATATTCTCTGTTGACCCTGGAGCCCATATTTAAGCAAACAGAAGCGTGGAAGTGTTTAACGAAAGTTTGGATTTCGTAACCCGAACCTGGAACGTGCAACGTACCCGACTCAAACCCATTGAAACCTCGAACAACTCGACTCGAACCCACCTCTGACAGTGCCCTGCTTGGATCGGAAAACTGCTTGCGCGTCCTTCTATTAAGCTCGAGCAAAGCAGGGTGCAGAACGTCCCAGCTCGTGCAGAACTTTTCGAAGCTTCTCTCGTCGTATCGTCCAACGACGACTTTCGCAAAGTGGTACTCCACGTCCAGAGTCCGGGTGCGCCTTTCCTCTGGTTCTAACGTCTAAAAGGAGGCTTGTGGAGCGGTATCTTTAGACCAACCGAGATCAATTCCTTGAGAGTACGCGCTACCGTATCGTATCTGTCCATGCTTTTCTCTCCGTACTCCAATGTCCTCACGAAGAGCGTCATCGCTCTCATCACACTAAACAGATTTCAGAAGTAGGGTATCTCAGAATTTCGCTCTCCTTAGCCCACGTTCATAACCATCTACGACTATGAACACCACATTTTGTTCGCGTTTTTAACCAATCGGTGCTTAGCATTTGCTGCATCCAAATGCGCAGGTGGTGTTGGAAACACCTACGAATGCTTTTTTCAAAAACAAAAAAGTCATTTTGCCCGCCAAACGACGTCACATGTGGTTATGAACGCGGGCTTACTGTAGAGGAATGCAGGAACGCAGCGCATAGCACAGGTAGGAAAGAGAGTAGGACTGCGCATCCTTCAGGATGCCGGAGATCATTGAAGCGTTGATCCTCTGCTTTAGGGATTCGTACAACCGTGAGGTGCTGCAAGCCAGTTTCACTAAAAACGATAATTAGCTTCTCCCACAAGATCGTACGAACGCATTTCCTCGCTGAAGGTTAGCTTCTTCAACAGTCCGCTCGGCTGATCAAGCGCGAAGAACGGCCTTATCCTCGATTTTTGTAGCACGTAAGCCCGCTCAAATACTCTCTTTTGGTTGGCCAGCGGGTCTCCTATCTAACGAGAAGGTAAAAAATTATGTATATCTTTTGTGGGAGCTTACCTGGGTCAGATTTGCTTCTGGGAGGCATGATGCCATGACCCTAACTTCGTGCTCCAGCGCCGCTCCTTCGAAGTCGGCGAATTCCTTAACTGTTTTCGTGTGGAATATACTCGTCTTGGCGCTGATCTCTTCTGAGGTCAACCTCTGAACACATGCTTTATTTAATGAAGCATACGGTAGCATACCTCATCTGAGAAGTGTATCCTTAGCATGAGTGCATAGAGCTTGACGAAGGGCTTGTGGACCACGGTCTCCGGAAACTTGGCGTAGGTGGCCTCTCGCTTGAGCAGTTCCCGTAGTATTTGCCACTCTCCCGTCATGGAGGCCAACCTAAGGATCGCCAATCGCGCAGTACTCTTCGAGCTGTCCAAGAACAGGACATCATTTAGGCAAATTATAGCTCGGTGGTACTGGAAGACACCGATGTTCAAAGGGTTACGTGAGAAAAAGACCCCGGTCACATTTTAGAACAAAAGCTCGCTCACACCACCATTTCAGATCGAGTCCACGTGCACAATTAGTATAACAATTAGATATAACCAAGCTGAGTAACTGGCTAGAAAAAACCGGTTCTTATCGAGGATTTCAGTCAGTCTACTTTTCAGTTCGATGTCGATCTAAACTGTAGAGATTTGAGTTCAATAAATCTTGTATTATCGTGGTGTTATGGCTTATGCTTAAGCTAGCTGAAGATAGTGTCGTGCTAGCACTCTTGCATCGCGCAAACTCTTACGTCCAGGCAATTCTTTCTACAACTTTTGTCCTGGAATTTGACCGGGGTATTTTTCACCAATAACCTGTTCAAAGTCCTTGACTTCATATGTATACCTCTGCGTGGAGGATGAGCACAGCGGCCAGAGTGGTTCCAACGTCGACCAGGGATGCGCGGATATGAGGCGGCAGTGAAGTGCTCGAGTCCCTGATGTACCGCGATAGTCCACCGTACCACACCTGGTAGACCGACTGTAAGAAGTTGAGTATGATTAACGTATCAGTCTCACCTCGACATAAGACCACCCCCGGTAGTCCTTATACGCCTCTACAAGGGTCGAAACAAGCTCCATGTGCTGAGTCATCTCGCTGCCGGCCAGGAAATCAAATTTGGAAGCGATCAACTGCACCCATTTTTCGTTCACCTTAAGAACCTATGTTTGCCAGGAAGGTTGAGTGTATGGTACTCACCGCGACGTGGACTTTATCGAAACTGTAGGAGAACCGATGAAGGAGCTCTGTGCAGTACTCCACGTGCCGCATCACTTTCTCTTCCGACGGCATCGTTTAGGTCTGCAAAGCAATAAGAATTTTACGAACAGGAGTCTAAAGAAACGCGACGATGGGGCAGAAAGTAACTGTTGTCGGGGTCCTCTCACATCGGGATCGCACCACTCGGACCTCTGAAATCCCCTAAACTCTTAGCTTAAGTCTGGAAACTTTCCTGATGTTTTGCTCAAGAGCAATGAGCTTTGGCATTGAAGTTGGTGTCCATGATCCTTCATGCATATCTCTGCCGTCTAATTTCTGGTTCCAGAAGGGATTTCCCACAGAAAGCGGGCTTTATGTTTTGTTAAGCCCGATTCGTTCACGAAAAAGAAACTGGGGAAAAGCGACGATGGAACGGAAGATAACTCTTGCGAAGCACGTCGATACTCAAGATTCATACCGTAGTCTCATTAGCATAATTGATATATTAAACAAGGCATATGTAGAGCAGCATACTGCTAAGAAGTCCAAACTTGGATGGACCAACAAGAATCCGATGCATTTGGTCTTGCAACGAGGAGGGCGTGAAAATGTTGTTCAAGGCGTCGTAAAAAGTGAAAACACTTTTCTGTTCGCACATATCCCGGCTCTCCGGAAGGATAGAAACACAGGAGCTAGGGATGCTTATGGTTATCGGGCATTCCTGAGCTCTGTAAGGAGTTGATTAGGGTTGATTCGTCAGCGGATGTGATCTTCTCGATCCTGCTCGTGAACTTCACGGATAGTGTCTTCAAGTGATTCAGGAGGAAACGATAGTGCGAATAAAATTGTGAGAAACTCTGATCGTATTCCGTATTTACTAAAGAAAATTCGGTGAACATGGCTATGTCAATCATCCGACATCTGTTTGGAAGAAAAGGTCCGTACGAGCCGTTTCCACTGTACACTCCCGTTTCCCTTCTCCTTTGATTTGACGCAAGTGACGATGAGGATATGAAAGATCTCTTTTTACAATCAGTTGCACTTGCATCTACAATTGAATCAGGTAACGGCTGAAAGATGGATATTAAAACCAATAGAATAGGGATTACGGTAAAAACCGATTACTCTCCAGGACGGTTTAAGGGCACCTACAATAAGATTGGAGTACTGGTGTCGAGAGGACCAGATTGCGAGGCCCATAAGTGTGTATTAGAAATGGGCCTGTAGAGTCTGTGCTACTCGAACAACTTGCTTCCGGGATTTTTGGTTCAAGAGAAAATGCTACGATTGGATAACTACGCGGAAGCGAGAGAAGAAACTGTTTGTGTGACAGCTGAGCAAAAAGCAAAAACGGACCTACTCCTCGAAAAACACAAAGGAGAGTTTCCACAAATGTGTCACAGGGATCTCGCGGCGCTTTTTGTGCGTCGCCAAGTCTCAAGACTCGTCTCAAGCAGGTCATGCAGGCGGATTCTCCCCTTTTAAGCCCTCTGCCGTGCCGTGATCCACAGTCGCCATGAAATTCTCCCTGCTCTGCCTCTTCCTGCTCTTCCACGTGGCGGCGCCTTGCCTGAAC